>CAJQZN010016801.1:0-13739 GCA_907164685.1 Colias eurytheme | reverse complement strand
GTGAAATTTTTGGATAATTATGAACCATCACAAAAAATAAAAAAAGTATGCATTAAATAATTTAACAATAAAATTAAAGCAAAATTAATAACGAGTGTTTCCCCCTCTTGCTCTGATTACGGTTTTCATTCGTCTGGGCATGCTATAGATTATGTTATCGATGATTTCTTGAGGCAACCGCTCCCACTTCTCAAGTAATGCGTTTTCAAGTTCATTCAGATTGTTGGCGGGTGGCATTCTGGATTTAACCCTTCTTTTTAGCAAGTCCCAGACATGCTCTATTGGATTCATATCGGGGGAATTTGCTGGCCACTGCATCACCGGTATACCTACGTGGCACAGATATGCATGTACCGATTGTGCTCTATGAGTACGAGTATTATCTTGTATTAGAATAAAGTCGTCACCAATAAATGGGGCAAATGGTACAACATGTTCTTCTAAAATGTCTCTCATGTATCGATCTGCTGTCATGGTCCCTCCTGTGACTATCACTAACTCCGTGCGAGCTCTCAAACATATCCCTCCCCAAACCATAATCGAGCCGCCACCATAAGCCACTGTGTGTTCAAAATTAGACTGTATGTGGCGTTCTCCTTTGCGTCTCCATATTCGCTGTCTCCCATCGATCTGTTTTAAAAGAACTCTGCACTCATCAGTAAAGAGAACCTGCTGCCATTCGTTCAAATCCCAGACGATGTTCTCGCACATCGGTTTGTGTTCCGCTAATTGTGCCGGTGTGTGTATAATCTAATGTAAATTAATATTATCCGGATAAAGCTTCTATTACTACAACATTACCAACTTGTCACCAAAAAACGCCATATAAAAGCGTCGTGTCTATAACCCTCTAGCTCTACATTTCCACGATTGCTGACGCGAAGTCCTTTCTTACATTGTCTCGGCTGACCAGGCGGGGGAGACAAAAGAAACACATCACTCAACCGCCCCTACTGGACCTCACAATGATCATACCCGCTATTTATCTTCCGGATTAACTTGCTTATCATGCACTGGTCATGGACGAAAGAAATTGCTTGACTTGAATTGTCTATGGATTGTTAATAAGTCATAAATTATGAGGCTCTGTCGTGTTTTGTACAGTTTGTAATATACACTAAGCAGACCTGAGTCCGCAAGTGCTAAGAGAGACAATAGAGATGGATTTTTATTTTATTGAATCTAATTTGATATTACCGCATATACAAATAAAGCTCTTTTTGTTTATTTGAACTCTATTATAAAGAATATAAAGTAGAATTTACCAATAATTGTTTTTAACTAGCTAAACAGCCAGGTGAGTAAACATTTTAAAAGATGCGATACTTTTGATCAAAATTATGTGGCACCTTATAAATAAAGAGTCAATAAAAACTTCAATAGGGCAATTAAAGCGTTAATTTATTCAGATGACGGACCCAAGGGTAGAATAATGTCCCTCTTAGCACTTTAATAGTGTGGATTGTTCCCTAACGGACGGTCAAGCTGTGGACAGCCCTAAGGCGTTTCGGAGACATTAATAGCGTCCCGGTCCTCCCCTTGTTTGTTCCCGCAAATTAGCTACCTAAGAAAACTTACACCTTCATTTCGAATCTTTTCCGTGCGACACGCTAAATATTAATATTCGGTACGAAGGGGGTGAATTCTAAATTAACATCGTACCTTGGGTAAACATCGCCAAGACACCGGTTGGTAATACAATGTTTGCTTCCATGTAAGGGCCTTTCGATGAATCTTAATCTTCCTGAGTCAGGGTTACCCTCTAACCCGTATGTGTATAACTTAATTTCCCCCTGTCTCCCCGACTTGCCTCTAATTGTTTGCCTTCGATATTGTCGACGTCCGTTGTACTAAATGTATTCATTATCTGCGATTTACTAAATCATGTTTGATATCCATATTCTGTGGGTGAACATGATTTGCTGTGTTGGCATCTTGGTAGTCAAAATATTGATAGAACAATAAATTATATAATATTATTTGCATAAAAATATAATAAGTATGATGATATTATAAAAATTAATATCACTAAGTTATTAAAATATATTCTGGTTTGAATATTACCTATGTAATCAAAAACATGTTCATATTATTTACATGTAAATTACTTTAGTAATTATAAATGTTTACATTAAAAAAATATGATCGTCCGTGGTATAGTAAGACCACACCCCGGACACTCCATACAAAATGATCGTTTTGACAGTCATACTGTAGAGACTGCAAATGTGTGTGTTAACGCTTTATGGTTGGCACATTTGTGACTAGCGTAAAAAAAAATCTCGTTTTTCTGATGAAATACATCCGTAAACAGCACAATATCTAACCATTTTCTACGAAAAACGATAATCACAAATCCAAAATAATAAAATTACTTTAAGTCAATTTGATTAATGTTGTCAATCTTCGTTGCGTATCGTCCTTTCAGAAAAATACCGCCCATTTGTCCGTATTTATGCAAAATGGAACCACTCGACAAATTTCGTTTTTTGCTTTTATTGAAGAATACTCATCCAAAAGTGGTCTAAATTCTTATACAAACAAGAACCACATGATTTTTACGTTGGAAACAAGGTATACTAAAAGCAGAAAGGAACCACCAGCAACAACGAATAATACCATATTAAGCAAAACCGAACCACAGCACCACGGGACTGCTTTGTTCAAACAAATAAACGATATTACTATCATGTCATTTTATACAAAACAGATCCACACCTACTTGGTACCATTATACATTACACATATTTCTATTAATAACAATTATTTTTAATACACAAAATGGAACCAGGTTTCTGTGGTATGGTTATGCGTAAAATAAATACATAATTTAATTGTATTTTTTTATTGCAAAATAAAACCACAAGCATTCGGTTCTATTATGCATAAATAAATATTGTAAAACATTCTGAAAACCATCATCGCTATATGGAACCAAATGCCTTAACTTGTTACAATGCTTCTCATCTTTAAACAACGTATTTCATTACTTAAGTGCAAAACTCCGATTTTTTAAGTAAAACGTCGAACATCTGTCAATATAGGTGACATTCAGCGAAGTAGTTCGAATACGCGACGGTGTTTTTTTCCTCCGCGAAGTAAGTTCTATTGTTTTTGTTAATTACTTTTAAAATTAAATGTGAAAATGTTTAGTAATAAATAAATAAGCAAGCAATGGGTAAGAAAAGCATTGGAGACGAACACCGAAGATAATAATGAAGATACAACGGGTAAGTAGTTTTATTTAATGCATATAAGTACTTATTGAATCTGAGATGCAGGTACGCTCTATCCACTTTTGATTCATTCCCAATTGTGGTGTGATTTTAAGAAGATAGTTCATTAAGTAAGTACAAGAGGAATCCTCTGTGGATTTACGTATTTTAACGACAATGTCGTTGTTCACGAAGGCAAGTCGAATTAAGAGTCATTTTGTTACGATTCATCTGTCATTGTGAGATGAAGCCACACCTCCGAGCCCGTCGGAGTGAGGTTTTTTCGTAACGGAATTTCTCGATTCGGTCCCCGCGCTCAAGGCCCGCGATAGAAGCTATGCAATAGCTTAATAAATATTTAAGAAGCTCCCATACAATAAGCCGTGATTTTTTTGGCGTTTTTATAGATAATGGTACGGAACTCTTCGTTGCGCGAGTCCGACTCGCACTTAGCCAGTTTTTTGTACATGGCGCATGTACATACAACATACTTAGTCGTCTAGTAGGGACACGGCTTTATAAGAACTAATAATATTTTGCTGTCGCCATATACCTACCTACGTATAAAAGCCACGCGGCTTTATTATTTTGATTTAAAGCTTTTTTCTTTTTATTACAGAAGATAACGAAGAACCTTATACGTCGCTGCCTCTGGAGAAGCTTTCTTCACCTTCTAGCGATATTCAGTCCATATTACATCTCATTCCACAAGATGCACAGTTTTTATAACGGTCTCATTAGTGATGATGCAATAGAAGACCACATAGATGGACTAGACACGGTGGATTTCGAAATCCAATTTGATGATAACGTCGAATAAACGTCCTATATAAGTATTATTTTATGTATTTTATTAATTAAAGCTTTAATTACGATATTATAAATACATAGTTTCATTTATATCATGAAATCCCTGGGATGTGGTTCCTTTTTGTATAAGAGAAAACCTATCAATTGATAAATGTTAAAAGGAACCACATGCACATTTTCTTAATTATCTAGAAAGTTTAAGAATATTCAGAGCAAATTTATATACACATACTTAAATAAGTAATTTATCAATGAATTTAAATAAAATAAATTTTAATTTTACTTCATCTAACAGAGCTGCAAATGTTTTTGTAAATCCTTTGATATCTCAGAAGTGCGTTTTTGCTGGGTGGTTCCTTTTTGCTTAAATACGGACATTTTATGTCTGATCGCGCGG
This sequence comes from Colias eurytheme, assembly GCA_907164685.1. Classification (NCBI taxonomy): domain Eukaryota; kingdom Metazoa; phylum Arthropoda; class Insecta; order Lepidoptera; family Pieridae; genus Colias; species Colias eurytheme. Next base: position 9,317 of record CAJQZN010016801.1, on the reverse strand, counting down.
GGGTGAGGTAAGTTTAATTTTGGCGGGAGGCGGAGAGTGTCCGTTCTGTAGCGTTTAGCTACTATTATGTATTCTGTGGTAAGACGTTATTTATTATACGATGCAAGAGTGTGGCCCATTTCACGAGTCTTAAATATTATGTTTATTTCTATTTTTACCGCGCTATCTATGCCAGTACCAATGGCAAAGAATGCGCTCTGCTCCGTCTTTTTATACATATTTAAATGAATATTCAGGCGTTTTGCTGTTACTCTAAGCAATTAGGTTTAATTAAAGCGCGACGTGAATATGTACCCTAGTAGTGAAGAAAGTTAAACGAATTTCCAAGCGTCACCTTTTTATTGCATTGCGTTAAGATGTGCTCTCGTTAGTCCCCTCCCACGTGTTCAATTGTCGTAACGAATTGTACTCATAAAGTCACATACCTACTCCTTATAAACTTGTGTTAATCTTGGCTTCATGTTCTTATGAGTTTTACGTAATTGCAGAACTGAAATTGAAGGTTTAATTTGGTTGTTGTACCCTTGTTGTACCTGTACCATATATCATTCTAAATCAACAGACGTAATATAAGTATAATTAATTAATACTATAATAAAAAAAACTGAAAAAGCTCAATTAGCTTTTTAAATAAAGTCTGATGATTCGCAAAAATTTTAATTACAATGGTTGCCATAGTTACGTTCTTATATTAGGAGTATAGGCCGTGTACGTTTTGATGGACAAGAAATTAAAAAACAAAATGCCGTCGACTACGCCTCTCTGTGGACCGAAAATAAACAGTACACATTCTATGTTTTCTTTTAATTAGCATACCGATGTTGTCTTGTGCGTTCTGTTCGTTACATCATTTCCATATGGAAAAATGATACGAATCCCACCCTAGGATCTGATTGTGTACAGCACCAAAGTTCAGGCAATTTTACGTTTTAGATTCATGCGATTTTAACCTCTCCGTGTCGCAATTAGGAATCACATTTGCGGGCGTGTTTTTAATATAGACGCGTGGCAGTCTTGCTTGAATATTCAATATGTTGGGATGTCGCAAGAAACCCTCCCACACGCGAAAATTATACGGTTGCGGAACGCATTAATTTGCCATATTAATTTGGCCGTAAAACTCTGTTCGCGACAAGCCACGAGGGAATTGTTCAAGTTTTCAGTCCCGGGCGGCCGCTTGTTCACACAATCGTTACACGGGGCTTTATGAGCCTGTAGCTATTGAAGGAAATTCCTGTCTATAGTATAGGTAACTGAATATGAGAATAAGCAAACTTTCTCATAACACGATAATTATTTTAGAACATGTATCAAATGCTCATAAACAATGCTCTACAATCTCCATTGTATATTATGTGAATTGTGAAGTCAACATTACGTATAAATTTTCTATTTTATTTTACCTAATAATTAATATCTATCTGTTAATACCCTAGTCTTAATTCTTCAGGAAACTGATAAAAAAAATACAAAAACTTTAGTCCACGAACTATCGCAAATGTAGAAAATTCAAGTCCAGATCCATTACTTTGGAACCAGTGGGGTGGCTCATTGATATGAGGTCGACAGATGCATCGCAAGTTCATATTTAACGCCTTTGTTGGACTGTCCAGTAAAACCCTCGGGATTGGTTAATCGAAGTGTTATTTATGATGCTAAACTTTCATGTCATGGGCACACTTTAATGTAGACGTATATTTAGAATTTGTTGTACCATATTATCGGTATATAATGCATTAAATTTAAATGTTTCCTTTAACTATATTGCACTTCTTTGTTTTAAACACAAAGTTACAAGAATTACTGTCTTGTTTTTCAAAAATTATATCTCAATTGTAATAATCTAAATAAAACGTTTCAAAGCCGAAAAAAGAAAAATTATACCGTAAAAGAAGTTATTGTATCCGCGTACCAAAAACTAATTAGTTCCAACGTTAACTCTCGCTATTTAACTCTTTCCTTCATAATATTATGATATTTTCGTTCTGAAAAAAACCTTCACATCAATTTGTTACACCATAATTCATCTCACGTCTATCTCGAAGAACCAAATTCCGCGATGAGCGTTTTCCCATGACTTGCATATTGGAAGCTTCCCTGTATGACGCTTCAATGAACATTTATCGGTTCCAAAATAAAGGTTTTATCTTATGATAAAGCATTGTATCAACTTGATATGATAAACAAAAAAAAAATACTAATTATATTATCACACAGTATATTATATATACATATTATTATATCACAGTTATTTTTTATATCAATTTTCACATTACTCTTCTTCTATTCGGATTAAAAAAAAGCCAACAAGGCAAATGTACATTGTACACTCATCGTAACAACTGTTTTTGAGTTAACGGTTTAAATAAGCCCAACTTTGTTTAGGTATGTAGTTACGCGCATACTATTACAAAAGAAATAATTTGTATATCTCATTCCTATACATATTCTAAAACGTACGGTTAACACATGAAGAATTCAGGCCACGAATAAGGGTGCGTGTTGAATAATTTTATTTGTTTATAATTTTAATAACTCCCCCGCCGTATATTACGAGGGGTGTGCATACATTTTTCAACGTGGGTGCAATAAGGAACATTGTCACTTTAAAATTTGCCCTGGCGAAAGTGTCGAGGGCGATATTTATAGATTATCCCGGATTTCCCTGTGAAATATACGTTGTAAGGCCATAAACATATTTCTACGGGGCACATTATTGCCGGTGATCGGATAATAGTTACATTAGTCATTGCCAGTGCTGTTACGTAGTGCGTGGGGCTTTCAAGATTTTGGCATTTAGTTGAGAAACAGAAATAGAAAATTTTAGTTTTTGAAATATATGTTTTTTACAACAATCATACACTCATTGTTATGATAGTGTATTATCATTTTCCGAAATAGAAGGATTCAAATATTGGTATCTACATGTAAAGTACATTTTGAAGTAAATTTCATACTATTTTTTTTCTTTTACAGGAAAATGGTCATAATGTATCTTGTATTTTCATAAAATCAAGTATCAACCGATTGACGTGAAGCAAAGCCACGCGCGAGATTTGAATACCAAATTCGGGTCGCAGTTATTTTCATTCACCTCTGTTTTCTTTCTTATTGTTTATCTTCTTTCTTTTATTTTGTTATCGGCGACGCCGGTGGATGTTTGTTTATGCATATGAGTCAACCGCCGATTTATTTCTTTTACTTTTGTTGAAGTGAAGCGTTTGACAAATTTTTAGTTTTATGGTTGTATCAAGTTGATTTTAACACTACAGATAGGATAGGCAATTCAATGTGTATATTTATATAATGGTAATACGAACATCAACAAAATATATTTTTACTATAAGATAAGAATTCACTTATCAACATTTATTTGTCGTTGTTGTCGGTTCAGAAAGTACAATTTTATACAGTTTAAATTGGAACATTATGAACATGAAGCCAACATTTATATTATAACGACTCTCCCTTGTATAAAGACTTAAAACACCTACATCTAGGTAAATATTATCTCATCTAAAGTGCTATTCTTATCTTGGTACTCGAACCTCCAGTATTAGTGATGTACTGGGTCACCCCTGTTATCTTAGTAAGCACTAAACGCAGGTCAAGTAAATACCCATAATGGATTCCGCCCGGCTCGGTAAATTATCATTCTCGGATATTGAATATATTAAGACAATATTGCCATTCGAGGATGCAAAATAGGTTTGTGTTGCTGTAATTGCTAACCCATGAATCTTATGTAAATATGACTTACGGGGCTAACTGAGAACGCTCCAGCGAATGGGATGGATTGTTATGATGTGAAATCTGTTATTATATTATAGGAATGATGGACATCATAAGTAAAATACCAAGAACAAAAAACAAATTGCAATATACATTTTTAAATATATTTTAATATGGGCATATTTTTTAATTATTAGGAAATATTCATGAAAATATAATTGTCATTATAATGTATGCTGTCTTTCTACGCTACCTAAAAATGAGCTTTTTTTTTAGGTAGGGACAGTCTGGCAGGTATTATACATAATATTATTACATACAACAAACAGCATATTACAAGGTAAAACCTATCTAAGAGTGTTTCAATTCCAACCTACGTCTCCAATTTTGAATTCGATTACAAAGAGAAAGTAATTAGCTACGAAATCAAAGTGAAGATAGCCGCCGAAGTCGCAGGAGATGGCGTCCAAGCAATAATGGGAAAGGAGATGAACCAGACCATTCAAGTCTTGAATATTAATCGACTACGGGAAATGGATTAAAAATTCCATGTACCAACAACTGCGGCCCCATGACGATCTCTCGTGTTTTTAAACAACTTTTTTTAAACATTCCTATCTCATTTACATTATTTTTTTCTTTCCCTTGTGAATAATTTAATGAATCTTAAGAAATATCGCTTCGTTTGTTGGGATAAGGGACGTTCTTTTAATATTGTTAGAAATTGCGGTAACAATGTTTATTCATAAATGATGAAACTTCATGCGAGTACCTACATCACAGTATCCTGATTCTCACCTCATTTATTTTTAATTGTATCAAAACAAAGCGTTGATATTTTAATAAGATTACTCTTGAGTTGTCGCGTTTTATACAATCTTTTTAAAGAGCATCACGCTCAGTATAACAAAATTTAACGGATATTAAAAAGTTTAACTCGCCGCGGAGTTAATATTGACGGGCGTAGCAGATGGGAAGAGAAGGGTTTCTTCAAAAGAATTCAAAACGGTGACAAAAAGGCGTAAAGAATCACGGGGTAAGGGGTGAAAGTAACTTATGCGGCGAAAGAGCTTCGGGAATTAACAAAAATAAAAGGTGACGGCCGCAACGCTGTTTACGGGGTGAGAGAGGGGGACCTTAATTAAAGGCTTTCCTTGGACTTCGCGATGCAATTTGCCTAAAAGACAAGAATTATTTTTATTGAAGTCATCACTAATTTCGTAAGAAAAGGGGCCGACGGATTGTCTATTGTTGTGGACAAATGGCGCTCTAATTGCTCGGTTTTTAGGCCGAATTCTGATAATAATTGCTTGAGATGCTATTGTCAATGGTCATAAATTAGTCAATTCTTTCTGTTGTTTCTGTACAAAAATTTTACCAAATTCATTTGTAAATTCTAAAAAACTCATTATTATTTGAATGTTAGGTATATTTTACGATTATATTTGCGTTTTTTCACCAGTTTACACTAAACTTTTAGTTTGGGCATTGTATTACCAAACAATAAATTTTCTTAAAATTTTATAAAGCATCTTGTAGCCATTCTTTTACCTCAATTTTATGAACAATGAACATATTATACCCGATCGCATGAAAAAAATAAAGGTAAAACCTTAAGGTTGAACTTAGTATACCCTGTTTTGATCTGCCGTTTACAAATCAGAAGGCAAAAATTCTTAATAAGTTTAAACAAAATTTAAGTAGTATTAATTATCTTCGTCCTTTATTAATAAAAGTCTTGAACTTTGCGAAAAAATCGGAGTGGAGACAGTTGTTCGCAAATCCCAGATCCGAGGGTTCGTGGAGAAATTAAAATCATAAGAAAATAATTAAAGTCCGTAAGGGGATTTATTGGACAGAGGCGACGTGATTAATTGGTTTTTGCTATAAATTCGACTAAGAGCAATAAGTGTCAATTTTACGCGTTCACAATCGCTACCGAAAATTAATAAAGAAATTTCTAATTAATGTTTTTATTCATTGCGTGGATGCAAGATTATCTTTCAATTTATTCTTGTTAATTAATTATAAGGTACTAAATTCACCGTGTAGGTTTACAAGCATAAGCGAATAATTATAATTGAGATTTAATTGCAACAAAAAGTTTTAAGATTATTTATATTGGTAGTTGGTTGAATATTGATTCTATCCGCACAAAAACGTCGAATATTTTCACATTTCTGTTAATGTACCTAGATTAAGCACTGTTCATAATTTTTAAACGAAAGTTTTAAAATTACGGTAACGTAATATGGTATACTTATTATTTCGGCTCATAGTGGCCATTGCTTCAAACTACTAGTTTGGTTGCCAGTTTTTTCAAATCCCATTCTAAGATAAAAAAATGGTTTATTAGTATTTTAAATATTCGACATACATTCGTCATAAAACTTTCCCACTCCACTTCCATGATGAAATAAAATATAACAAATGACACCAATTTAATAATTCGCTCAAAACAATCAGTTTTAATTCGGGGTGTTCGCGGCAGTTCAACTTGACCATTAATAAACGGCAATGATACTTCAAAGTTAACCCTCTCGGAGTAATGAGAGAAATTAGCCACTTGCGTTCCCTGCCTAATCTCGGATACCAATATCGAAAAGTTGAAATATATCCAATTGTATATTATATATTATAATTAGGGAAAGTTTATTTATTTAGGTTTCCTTTTCCGTTTCCTTTAGACCAAGAACCGATTCAAAGAATACACCACATCCTCGTTTCTACTCTTGATATTTTGTTATTCCAAGTGGTCAGCTCAAAGCGATACCTTTCTTCATAATACAATACAAAACCATTAAGACTGTAACACACTTAAAATCGCATAAAATATCGCCCTCCCTAACCTTTTTAATGGTCTTGTCTCACCCTCGGGAAAACAAAGAGAAAAACTTGGCAAAAAGTAGTGTATTCCGGTGATATTTATTATTATATTAAAAGCAGATCTAGGGTCGGGAAGGAATTTTGCCTCCGAGCAATGGGCGATTACTGCGACCACCGAATTTATGGTCAAACTTCGTGCGAAGGCGACGGCGCGAGTTTTTATTATGATCAGCCCAGTGGACCGTGAAAGCAAGTTGCTTCGGGGAGATGTAATTTCCATACCTCATGTCTGCTTCTGTCGCCCTGGTACTTTCTTAATAAAACTTCCGCGAAATTTTGATAGTAATGAGTTTAAAAAAAGGTTGACTTTACTTGAGTTGCATGTAGTTATTACTTATTTTACAAATAAAAAATGTTTGAAACTTGTAGAAAACAGTACATGTGTGATGTGACTGTACATGATACTGTTTATCATACTGAAAATCAAATTACACAAAATTCTCAAAATGTATAATTTTACCTATAGCAAATAAAAGTAGGTCTAATTTATTATATATTCGCAAATTTAGTGCTCTACTTTAAAAAATCCTATTTGTAAAAGCCTCTAAATACTCGTAGATAGCTACATAAATTAAGATCAAGTTTTCTCCAGAAGAATAGGCAAACATTTTATAAAAGAATCAACACAATTAGGAAAAATAAACAGTGCCAAGATTCGGGGAATAATCAAAATTTCTAAATAAACGGAGGAATTGTGAAACTCCCCAGTCATCAGCGAAAACTTTAAGTAAGTCGTGAAAAATGGGAATATGAAAAGAAATAATTTTCCGCGTGAGTCGTCTGTGCAAATGAGCTGAATGAAGCAGCTCATGCGAATGATTGAATGCTCGATGAAACAATGTTTAACTTTATATCGTTCGGTGTTACTCTATCTATTAATATTGTCGTTTTAGCGAGCGAAGATAGAGTAATAATTGTATAATTCTAGTGTTCATTTAGTGAAATATGTAACTAAATAAACTTAATGCTTATTAAAATTCAATTACCTACGTCGAAGTTAAAATAAAATATTATGATTTCCTCGAGTGGTCATTTTAATAATAATTATCATTGTCTATCCCAATTTCCATTTCCCCGCGTTATGGCCCTCTTTTGATGGCTACTAAAAATATTGACAACTGACTGTAAATAATTTTGTGTACAAGTTCAAAAAAATATAAATACCTTAACTAGAATATTAAAATCATAGAAATCTAAGTAACAAGATTAAAATTCACTCACGTGGATATTTTATCAGTATTGACAAGGCATTGTCTCTATTGTTGTGCTATTGTGCTACATTACCGCCCTCTATTGGTAGCTGCTAAAATTAGTACCTACCGACAATAATTCGGAAGCTCTACAATGTAGAGCGCGGCGTCACGATAAACTTCGTCACATCGTGTAAATGTTTGTTAAAAGCTAAAAATGCCATCTAGTGGTGAGTAGAGGTAAATCACAGTATGACGTAAGACTCGGTAAGTGAACACTCCTTCGTTTTATGACAACCTAGTATCGTGTTCCACCACGCGCCGCAAATATTCCATCAACGATTTTCATTGGTCTCTTTGTAGTGATCGCCTTGTTAGCGCATGGCAGGGGTGCAGTGAGCATTGAGCGATTGATTTGAATTGTTTGTAAACTAAAGTACACGTGGAATGGAAAATTATAGAGTTGTAGAGCAATTATTGATATATGTACTTGGATTTGACTCGTATATATGTCGTGAAAATTATTGCATACAAAGTAAATTGAAGGAGTAAATTACCCATTTAGGTAACAACAAATAGATTACAACTACTTGTTACTAGTGTATGGTTTAATTTAAAATCGAAAAGATTAGTGCATAGAGTTTAGACGTGTATATTTGCAAATTTAAGGAATTTTATGTGGTTCGATAGAATAATATAAGATGGCAGGATATAATAAAACTCAGTTCGTAGGAATAATAATATAATATAACTTCATATTTTATAACAAATACAATACCGTATATCTGATCATTACAATCATCATTATGAGTGAAAATAATTATATTATTTACAATGGAATTAAAGCTATAAATAATAGTAAGTGTTCACAAATACTATGTACATTTTAAAACTTAATTTAAAAACAGTCATTTATAAAGGCAGATGATCATAATTTAATTAGGGAAGTATTTCTATGAAACTATTTACATTTCTATAAATTAAGTAATACTTTAGGACGGAATGTCATTATATTTTACCCCAATTTAAGTTTTAAGGCACTTTAAAACCAAACAACAGTATCAAAATGTGATTAAATTTAAAAATTGAAATATCTACTAATTACAATATTATAAACGTGTTACATATATAATTTTCTATATAAATCACATTTCAATAAGATGTTGAACTGCTATCAGGTCTTAATTGTTTAGTTTGAACATCATCATAGGCGATCGTAAACACGCTCTTTTTCTCTGTTATCGGTAATCTCTTTATGTTACCGGTTTGTTGAGCCAGCGAATTCATCGCAATTCCCGAGTCATTGTCATCTATTTTCGTGGTAACAATTTTATTAACAGTTGGAACAGTTTCGCCTCCTATATTTATCTTCGAAACGTGCACTTCTGACGCTGCTTTGCGATCTCTATCGTAATTTGTAGAAATAGATATACTATGAGTTAAGGCACTCTCGGCAATCTCTTGCTGTTTCTCCTTAGTTTTAACTTCGTCTTGATTCACATATATTGG
>CAJQZN010016799.1:0-10422 GCA_907164685.1 Colias eurytheme | reverse complement strand
CATGTTTCCGAAGAAACATCTTACGTTACTAACTCACGCACTCTAGAACTTTTTATTCAATGGACTATTATGCCTCGTTGTAAAACTGCGCTTTTCTCTAAAAGTGGACCTATTATGCTTATAAAAATTTTTAACCATGTTCCTAAATGCATAAGAAACCATACATTGAATGTGTTTAAAAATAAGTTAAAGAAATGGCTGAAAAATCTCCTATAAAAAGCATTGAATGCTATATAATAAAATATTATATCTTGCTTATTTTGCAAATGTCATGTTTTTTGTCGGTACGTCTCTATACAAATGGCTTATCGAGCTTAATTATTATGAAATAGATTAGATCCTTATTTTAAAGTTTCTACGAAATATCTAGTTTTGTTGATAAAATATGAGTATCTATACTAATATAATAAAGCAGAAGAGTTGTGAGAAGAGTTTATTAGCTTGAACGCGGTAATCTCAGGAACTACTGGTCCGATCTGAAAAATTATATCAGTGATAGATAGCTCATTTATTGAGGAAGGCTATATATCGGATCGCAGCACAGCTAGTTAATTTAAGTCCTGTCTTTAAATAATAATATACTGATACAGAAATATCAGTTAAAAGCGTTCCGCCCTGGCTTCGCCCGTGTTTACGTGGTTACGTGTTTAGGAATATCATTAAAAATTATTAATTAATGAGACTTTTGCGCAACACATTTGGCGGTTCATTTTTATTATTGTAATATAGGCACGTATAGGCGGTATAGGTAAGATAAATTGTCGTTTGTTGTGTCTCGCTAAGTGTGGATGAAATTTTTTTTTATTGTATGAAATGGCAGCGCTTGACCACGATCTCGCCTGATGGTAAGCTGAGATGTAGCTTAAGATGGAGCGTGCTTCCCTAGAAGGTACCTGTTGACTCTCCTCTTGAAGACCTCCATATTGAACTCGTCGGGGAACACAGACTCAGGAAAAAATGAAAAGTGTGGGTGAAAATGTGTGAAAAGTTAAGTTTTTCATAGATATAAACCTAGTAAGTAAGTATATTAACATTTAACTATGGAGTTTCTTGCCGGTTCTTCTCCATAAATACTGCTTTCCGAATCGGTGGTAAATGTTAAAAATATGTATTGAGCACAGAACATATAAAAGAGGACATATAACCTCTTTTATATGTTCTGTGGTATTGACGTTTCAAAAGTGCTTCTAGAAGAAATCTAATTGAATAAATAAATGTTTGAGTTTGACTGAGTCATATATCCTTAATTAATAGATACTATCTTTATATAGGCTCAAATCTTTGAAATTTAAACAATAATAGACTTGATAATAACGAGGATATTATAAAATATTAGATAAAAGATCTTTAACTTTTCAAATCGCACTGTTGTATAAGATTTTGTCGATAATCAAAATGGTCACATGATATGGCTATCAAATCAAGATTGGATTGAAAATTATCAAAGTTAATGGAATTTTAGTAAAATCGATTATTATCTAATACTAGCGGTCCGCCCCGGCTTCGCCCGTGGTACATATGAAAAATAGATGTTGGCCGATTCTCAGACTTACCCGATATGCACAGAAAATTTCATGAGAATCGGTCCACCCGTTTCGGAGGAGTATGCAGACTAACATTGTGACACGAGAATTTTATATTATCTAATATACACCGCAGTATTTGAAAGTGTTGAACTTAGATTACAAAATAAAAGACAGATGGAGCGTTGCCGAACTAAACCGAATAATTTATCGTCATTTCCATAAAGCTATGTGTGCTGTCATTTCGCCGTTGCACTGTACGTACAAGGTGCTTCTGTGTGCGTGTTATGTTACCAGATAATGAAAAATTTCCCAAATTTTTGCCCGACTACGGAAGAAAGAGGGTTATGTTTTTCGAGTGTAGGTATGTATGTATAATATTTCTTTGACACGCCCTGCAGTATAAACTGTTGGATCGATTTTGAGTTGTGACTTGTGAGGTGTCATTGCAATCATCTGAATTATGAAGGTAGCTGTGGTGGTAGTGACGTAGGCTACATAAATTATTAGCAGTCATGTTTTAATTTTTATTTTAATATAAATTCGGGTTTTTGATATTATTTTATAATATTGTAAAAATTATTTTATCACCTATCTAATATCTACTAAAGTTATACATGGACAAAATAATTTTATTCAATTTTTATTAAATAAATTACATTAAATTTATTAAATAAATTACATTAAAAAAGTTTTTATTTTTCATTTAAAACATATGAATGCGAATAGCGGTAGTTTTTAGTCGAGAATGCGGGACATTTTATTTTTATCATATCCATCATGTGTTCACATGAATTAAATCGCAAGCGAAAACGACGCTTTTTATAAAAGTAACAAAAAAATGTATAATGCTTTTTAAAATAATCTAATAATGACCATGAACTTTTATTGCACTATACAAATAATCACATTCACGATCGAAAAATCCAACAGCACTACCCCGAATATCTTTTAACCATTTTACCCCTAAAAATGGCAAATTCATTTTCAAAATACTGGCAGCATACGTTGAAGTTTTGAATTCCTTCGTATTTGTAAAATTATTATTTGTATACAAAATTAAATAAGCCAAATAATCTACAGAAAATCTGTAAAACGATGTTTTATCTTTTTGTTTGTTTTCGGGAACAAGTTTTACAGCGTTTTAATATCACAAGACAGCATTTTTTTACTAAAATATCAAACCCCTTTTGACGTATTGCATGACACTAGAATCGCTATAGCACTAGCGGAGGAACGTATTCGTTTTTGATTTCGTATTTTCTTTGACAAGGGCGATGAATGATTGACATGCTCCATCTGTATTTTATTTTGTAATCTAAGGTGTTGAATAATAATGTGAAATAAATCAAGCCTTGTTTTCTCAATACAAACACATAGTATGTTTCATAATATTATATTAAAAGAAATAAGAAACACAGCCAGCTCCATTGAGTTACTATGTACTAAGTACTAGAGAGGGCATCGCTACTACACTATTTGTAACACGGGTTAGAGCCAAGCGTCTCAAACATTATATCTATGGCTAACGCCCCAAAGTATACTTAAATTTTATAAGTTTTCTATCAAAAACCCTTGATAAAATGTTAGAAATAAAAACGAAAATTTTCACATTATTGGCTGAGAACGTAAGTAGTACTAGTTCCAAGGAAGCTTATAATTTTTGATATTTAGTTTTTTAGCATTTAAATGCTATGAATTAAAAACTTTAATAGGGTAAAGCCACAGGTAGAGCGCATAAAAATATTTAAATAAAAATTGTCGTAAATTTTGACACATACACATATATAAATAAATCACCTATTATGTAATTTTTGTCTTCCGAAAAAAAGTATTTTAAGTCACATACAAACAATTAGGTAGTATCACATCTTTATTTTTAATATTATCTCGATACTGATTAAATAAATTGATTTTTCAATTTATCTGCGCATGTTCATAACATCACTGCTTGAACGGTGAAGAAAAACATCGTGAGGAAACCGACATGTCGAAGGTTCAAAAGTTCGATGACATGTGATATCTGCCCGCACTTGGCCAGCGTGGTGGATTATGGCCTATACCCTCATAGGGGGCCCGTGTCCCAGCAGTGGGAACGTATATGGGCTGATGATGATGATGATGACTGCTTAAATATGAGGAAATAACACACTATTTAGAACAGCCTGTATAATTTTAAATGCATTTTCAAGTACATTTTATCTTAGATTTATCTTTAGATTTTAAAGACATTGCGATAATTCTAATTATGTTCCTATAATAATCAGCAATTAATCTTTATTTCCAATAATAAGATATTTTGTTTATGAAAAATATAAATCTTTAAAATCTGGATTTTCCACTACACTTTGTTTCTACTGACCTTTGTTCAGGGGATCAATCCATACTAAATATTATAAAGCGAAGAGTTTGTTTTTTGAACGCGCTAATCTCAGGAACTACTGGTCCGATTTAAAAAAATATTTCGATGTTATATAGCGCATTTATCGAGGAAGGCTATAGGCTAAATATCATCACGCTAAGACCAACAGAAGCGGAGCAATGCGGGTAAAACCGCGGGGCACAGCTAGTTATTAATAATGGGCACTCTTCACAATGGACAGTTGGGCGAGTAGAGGCAATCACGATAGTGTAGAGCATGTCTATGATCGGTCATTGTAGATGTTTATTCATAATCGCCGTGGTGGCAAACATCAACGATCATTTGTTGGGCCAACGCTGCCCATTATGAAGAGGGCTCATAATATTATACTCTTTTTAAATAAAAGAAAGTCGTGTTAGTTACTTCATATATATCTTAAGAACAGCTGGACGGATTAAAATGATTTTTGCTTTGTTGATTTTGCGTCCATTGCCGGTTCTTCTCCATAGATACTGCTTTCCGAATCGGTGGTACTTAATTGTTAAAAATATGTAATGACGATTAGAAAGTGCTTCTAAAAGCAGTCTAATTGAATAAATAAATGTTTGAGTTTGTTTAAGTTTGACAGACAAGTAGATAAGCCTTCTGTTTTATCAGTAAGTGGGGTTTTTTGTACCCTTTTGAAATCGAACTCAGAACCGATCGGTTTACGCATTTTTTGTAGCACGAAGCTTTTGTTACTCGGTAAAGATGTAGCTTCTTTATAGAAAAACAACATTTAAAATTCGATAGAGCAGTTTTTGAGATAGATAGATAGATTTTTGAGTTAGATAACGTTTATACGTTATCTAACGGTAAGCGCATAACTCGAGAACGGCTGAGCCGATTTCGTTAATACCTTGAAGTGCGAGGGTGGTTCTTACGGAGATAAAGCGTAAGCATGTACCACGGGCGAAGAAATGATTCCTGTCTCTAATATTAGTGCTGATTAGTTTGTGCTTTCCTAAAAGTAATATATCTAGGTATTTTTTTTGTTCTGTCAAAGCTAGTACCTAGATTTTCCTAAAATAACAAAATAGACATAATACAGAGTCATGATTGCAAATTTTTTATCAATCTAATAATATTTATTATCTGTAGGATCTCTATTATACAATAGGCAATATCAGAGTAATTAAAAATTTGAAATCATATCTATTCCAATTGATAATAATATGATGATATACATAATAATAACTATCTATCTATGTATGTACATAAAAATGAAACCCGTTTTCCTTGGTCTCGGCATCACGCGTGAACGGGTGGACCGATTTCGATATTTTTTTTTATTATTATATTCCTTGAAGTATGAGGATGGTTCTTATGGAGAGAAAACGTAAATATATACAACGGGCGAATCCGGGGCGGACCGCTAGTATGTATATAAAAATGAAACCCGTTTTCCTTGGTCTCGGCATCACGCGTGAACGGGTGGACCGATTTCGATATTTTTTTTTATTATTATATTCCTTGAAGTATGAGGATGGTTCTTATGGAGACAAAACGTAAATATCTAAGTACAACGGGCGAATCCGGGGCGGACCGCTAGTATGTATATAAAAATGAAACCCGTTTTCCTTGGTCTCGGCATCACGCGTGAACGGGTGGACCGATTTCGATATTTTTTATTTATTATTATATTCCTTGAAGTACGAGGATGGTTCTTATGGTGAGAAAACGTAAATATGTACCACAGGCGAGGCCGGGGCGGGCCGGTAGTACATAATACAATATGTAAAATTGTACTAGAAAAGTCAAAACTGAACATCAAACTTTAGAAGAACTTTCCTAATAATTACATTTTTTTTTAATTCACGGCTCATGATTAATATTATATTAAGGAAAAATTATACTACTTTACATTTTATCATGTTATCTTATAAGATCTCTTAAATGATAATCTAAGACAAGAATCAAATCAATCCATACTTATAATATTATAAATGCGAAAGTAACTCTGTCTGTCTGTCTGTTACTTAATCACGCCTAAACTACTGAACCAATTTGCATGAAATTTGGTATGAAGATATTTTGATACCCGAGAAAGGACATAGGCTACCTTTTATTGCGAAATATGTACCACGGGCGAAGCCGGGGCGGACCTCTAGTATCTTATAAAACCCATCATGACAATGCAATATTAATATTTTTATTATTTTTTGCAGATTTTTTTGAAATGACGTGCCAGAAATGCAATCTACATCGAACTCAAGCGCAAACATTTATTTATTCAATTAGAGCGAGCGCGCACGAGCAACTTTGTCTCCGCAACTATTTTGTCTCTCCCATCAATTTGTATGGGGAGTTGCGTCGCTACGTGCGCGCACTTTCATACTAGCCCATAGGTGGGAGAGACAAAATAGTTGCGGAGACAAAATAGTTGCGGAGACAAAGTTGCTCGTGCGCGCACTGTCTTAGACTTCTTGAGGCACTTTCGAATCGTCATAACATAGTTTTACGATTTACCACCGATTCGGAAAGCAGTATCTACGGAGAAGAATCGGCAAGAAACTCCGCTTACATAATATTACGACGATACGAAATTAAATATGAATAAATAGATAAATACTGTCTGTGTTATTCAGCATTGTTTTATTTTAATTTTATCCAATAGGTACAGATAAATTAAAATATTCAGAAAATAATATAGATGTAGTAGTTCTTAAAATGCTACTAATTTGTAAAAAGCGTTAGTTGCGCTAAAGCTAAAACTAAATGCTAAATACCGAGAGCTCCCAATATGTTGTAACTATAATTTTATATTTTTTCCTTTATCTGTGCCATAAGACGGTGTATTTTACCAAATTTCAAGACTCTGCGTACACGGGAAGTAACCTGTAGGTTTCGATTCCCATGTTAATGTAAAAATTGCGAAAATTTGCAGCATGAACGTATCTTCTGATTGCGTTAGCTTACAAGTTGGATTTCACAAAAACAGTTTATCAGCCATCTGGTTTCCATAACACAAGCGAAAGCTTAGTATGGGATCAGATCGTGCCGTGTGTGAAAATTGTCCTGAAATATTTATTTTAATTTATTAATGATGGGGCCACGGGTATTGGTTGGAATTCGTCCACGACACCCTGTTTCTATAACATAATTCACTCTACTCCTCTACTCTATCCTGTAGTAGAGTAATCTATTAGAAATAACGAACATATCAAGAAAACTTAATTGATTCGTGGAAATAATATAAAAATATTTATCAGTTGCCCCGTATGATTATTTCATTAACTAAATTATCATCAAATTAATCAAAATTTGTTATGACTATCATTTCCTGATTTATTTTAATTTCCAATGACCTATCGGAATTGATAATACCTATATCGCCAACTTAGATATGGAAAAATGCTATGTTCCCTGGATGTTTATGTATAAGCGGCTCGAAGGAACACAGTGGGGTTTTAGTCGGTAAGAATCCGGCATAACCCACGGCTCCTTCCCCGGGAGCCGTGGGTATCTTTGGAAGATTTCCCCACTTTAAAAAAAGGATGTTTATGTATTACTAGCTTTCCGCCCGCGGCTTCGCCAGCGTTTTCAAAGAAAAACCCGCATAGTTCCCGTTTACGTAGGATTTCTGGGATAAAACCTATCCTATGTGATACTCCAAGTTACCCTCTATACGTGTAATAGGTTCAGTAGTATTTGCGTGAAAGATTAACAAACACACATACATACACATACATCCATCTTCACAAACTTTTGCGTTAATAATAATAGTAGGAAGGATTAGGATAGGATAGGACATAGACATTTCTTATGAAGATAAAAATATATTTCTATAATATAAAAGAAAACTTCTTAAGCCTTGTTCAGCATGTAGAAAATGTTCGTAATATTGTTATAAAATTTCAACTTGTAATTTCTATGGGCCCTTTTCACAAACCGCAACGTTGGGCAAGTAGCAATCACGATAGTTTAAATGTGCTTCTCCACCAATAAAGCGCGTCACACACGGTGATGATACTATAATATTTTATCTTAAGATACTGTTATATTTTATATTACAGTATCTTAGGGTATCCGGTATCAGCGTCCTGACCATCATTTTTCTTTTTGTCATTGCGTACTAAGACCCCTGTAGAACCGCCATCCTGTTACAAATGACCCGAAATTTTGTGTCAGTGTTTCGGGTCATTTGTAACAGGGTCAGATCAACATGGTCAGAACGCTGATATCGGATACCTTAAAATACTGTAATATAAAATATAACAGTATCTCAAGATAAAATATTATAGTATCTTCACCGTGTGTGACGCGCTTTATGTGCGAGGATGTGTAGCGACGAATGTGTTTGTAAATAACCAATAGTATCGCTTCAAACGCTATACTCTTCCAACTTCAAACTGCATGAAGCGATATGATTGGTTTTGTACACATTCCTCGCTACACATTCTCGCACATTATTTGTGGAAAAGCACCACAAAGAGTCGAAATGTCTATGTTCGGCCGTCATAGTAAATGTTTATTCATAATCTTATCGACGCAAAGGCGGCAAACATCAACGTTTTGTTGGTCCAACGTTGCCCATTGCAAAGAGGGCACTCTAACACTTTCTTTATATTAAAAAAAATGCCTTAATTTCGTGACGTTTAATCTTGTATTAGGAGTTAGACCATGGTCTTTATTTCATTGATCGTTTTTATTTACTGGAAAGATAGCATTAAAGTCATTGAATGCTTTTGAACGTGTTGTTATCAGAGTTGATTATACCGAGGACACCCAATTTTTTGTAAAATCGTCTCAGTGCCCACGATACAGGCTTTCCTAGCGTGGGTACTATTGGTAAACCTTTACTATAAACCTAGATAAAGCCAAATGTATGTAAAACGTGCAACATAAATACAATTGTAACTGTATAAAACATATGTATAGTTTTTAAATAAATATATTTTTCATTTTCATTTTTTTCATACTTTATTTCAAACTCAAACATTTAACATCATAACATAGTTTAACCATTTACCACCGGTTCGGAAAGCAGTTACTACAGTTAAGGAAGATCATGCAAGAATTCTGCTCATAGCTCGTATCCTTCCAAATAAAAAAACGTATCTTAGTTGAATCCGTTTCCACTAGTGCTATAAGCATCAATGAATATTGACTGACCGGTTGGCTTGGTTGGCTTGGTTCGCCCTGCCTTCCAAGCCATGAGGTCGTGGGTTCGATTTCCACCCGGAGCAAATATTTGTGTGATGAACATAGATGTTTGCTCTGTGTCTGTTTGTTAATTATCTATTTAAGTGTAGGTATATTTAAAAATCTGGTTTCCATAACACAAGTGAAAAGCTTAGCATGGGATCAGATCGTGCCGTGTGTGAAAAATGTCCTGAAATATTTATTATAATATGATTAGTGCCAGCCAAGTAGCATAGCACATCTCTAGTGGCAAAGCACCAGGAAGGTAGAAGAAGGGTTATAATAATAAAACAATATCTAATCACTGTACATCATGTACATGTTATTTTAATTTAAAAAGATTAGATACATCTTTCCATTCTTAGAAATAAACTAAAACCTATTACTTAGGTATGTGGTAATTATAAATTAACTATTTCACAAAACAAACGTTGAATCTTAATTATCTTAGTAGAAACTGTAATCAGCTAGGTATTTCACAATTAATGATTTAGTGATGAAAAGGAGGTATGTATTTTCAAAATGTTCAGCGCCATCTAGAATAGCTTTAGTGAAACATATTTCTTACTAGCGGTCCACCCCGGCTTCGCCCGTGGTACATATTTCGCAATAAAAAGTAGCAAATTTTATGCAAATTGTTTCAGTAGTTTAGGCGTGATTGAGTAACAGACAGACAGACAGAGTTACTATCGCATTTATAATATTATATATAGTACTAGCGGTCCGCCCCGGCTTCGCCCGTTTTCTCTACATAAGAACCATCCTCGTACTTCAAGGAATATAATAAAGAAAAGAATTATCGAAATCGGTTCAGCCGTTCTCGAGTTATGCGCTTACCAACACATTTTGCGATTCATTTTTATATATCCATACTAATATTATAAATGCGAAAGTAACTCTGTCTGTCTGTCTGTCTGTTACTCAATCACGCCTAAACTACTGAACCAATTTGCATGAAATTTGGTATGGAGGTATATTGATACCCGAGAAAGGACATAGGCTACCTATTATTGCGAAATATGTACCACGGGCGAAGCCGGGGCGGACCACTAGTAAGATATAAAATAGTATAGTATAGTATGGCTTAAAGTAAACCATAGCTTAGACAACTTTGTTATGACAATCAGAATAACATAGAATGAATTATAAAAATATTATGAACGTCGTATTTGCTATTTTATTTGAAAAGGCGAATTAAATGAAATATAATATAATTAATACCTATCCTTACTCTTATTTTGTATCATTAATAACTAAATAATATACTTATTTGTTCTAATGTTAACTCAGTGTAATTAAATTGTCTGCACGATGTTTTGCATCTTTACTTCTAATTCATGTAGAAACAACCTA
>CAJQZN010016797.1:0-13884 GCA_907164685.1 Colias eurytheme | reverse complement strand
TATTAAATAAACAAAAATAATAATTAATAAATATTTATTAAAAAAAATTATGAGGCGTGCACTTTTGGATTTTCCAAATTATTTTTTTAATTATTTTTTTTTTATGTCAGAGCAAGCAAAGGAGCAGATGGGCCACCTGATGTTAAGTGGTCACCACCGCCCATAAACACTTGTAACACTAGAAGTGTTACTTATATAAGTGTTACTTACTAATATGTAATACCTACCTCATAACCAAACCGTATGATATCCTTATACGGAAGCGGTTCCTCCCCCCTCATCTTGGCTCCCACCAGGTCCAACGCCATGTATCCCCTGATGAAGGACACCAAGCCAGCTGGAGCGATCTCCTCTAAACCCTCGAGGTGGAAGTCCGGTGGAAACGCACTGATTAGGGTTATGTTGTGGCCTCTGAAATTTAACGATTGCAGGATTAGCTCTGTTTGAATATAGTCTGTAAACGTATGTGTTTTGTTATGATGATTTGATTTATGAAGCGAACTCTTCAACAATATTGATTTTTTTTAAGATTAAACATAATTAATTACATTTATAAAGGAATTTAATGCTATAAAAATAAAAATACAATTTTCTACAATATTTTCAATTTAACTGCAATTGCTAGATTTCTAGATGAACGTTATTTTCTTTAGAATTCTCGTATTATTTCAAATTATTTATTTTCCACAAATTATTAAATATAAAGTCACCTTCTAATTAGCCCTCTGGCAAGCTCCCAAAAAGGTATTTTGTGAGACTTTGTACCGCCCATTGTTACCATTAGAATGTCGCTGCCACAGACCGACGCAGCCAGCAAAATCGGCAAGCACAATATAGGCCATCGCGACCCCTGAAAAAAAAAATAAACATTTATTTATTGTTACCGCTGTTAAAATTAAAAAAAAAAGCTTCCATTGTTTAACATGTTATATTCAAGTATCAAAAACCTCATACTTCACTTTTTCATGTCTAGTGACTGGAAATTTCTACCTATTAATTAAATATTCTTAAGTTATTTTCCCAAGGGAGCAACATAAAAAGTAACGCCTACAAAAAAGGTGAGGCAAAAAGGCATCCATAAAGCTCTTTACAACTTTATACTCTACTAACGAGCATGTAAATTAGCAAGAACGACAAACATAGATTTCTTATGAAAACCGCGATTCAAGTTTTTTCAAGTAAGTAAACAAATTAACTCAATAATAAATTTTGAAATTATATTCATTTGTATTTTGCCTCGAGTCGAGTATTATAATTTAAATCAGTATTTAGAATATTATAATACTTTATACAAAATACAAATATATACATGGCATAGATAAAAGTGTAGTTTTCTATTTAAATTTCCATAAAACTATTTAAAAAATTAGTATTGGAAGATAATATAGTTAACAAGTCCTTAATTTAATTACAATATTAGCATAGAAGATACGACAGAAATAAATCTAATACATTATATGAAGCCCTAATTTTAATCTCAAACCTTAATTGCCCCTTCGGAAGTCAGATCTCTTCACATTCATAAATTGTTTCCTAAGATCCTAATTCAACATTACCACAAAATCTCGGCAAAGCAGTCCATATAGTCTTGACCTTCAGGCTTCCTATAATATGGTAATTTTTCCCAATTCCTAAGTCGTGTATACGGTTATTCCCAGGGTTACAAATGTTCCGTAAAAATGTCCCATTTACAAGATAAGTGAATGATAAATGACTTACAGGGAAGTGTCAAGTCAGTTAAGTGAAG
The DNA here is from genome assembly GCA_907164685.1 of Colias eurytheme. Classification (NCBI taxonomy): domain Eukaryota; kingdom Metazoa; phylum Arthropoda; class Insecta; order Lepidoptera; family Pieridae; genus Colias; species Colias eurytheme. The sequence goes on along the minus strand of CAJQZN010016797.1, from coordinate 12,137 downwards.
AGGATAAATATATTAACTTTATTTGGGAACAAATAAGACTATTCATCACTATGACACTATATAGCGGAATAACAACAACAATGTTAAACAGATTAACACGTTTAGAAATCGGTAAAAATTTTTATTTGGGAATATCTGTTCTGAATTATCTTAAGAGTTATCCCATAGAGCTTTAGTACCTACTAGGAGTTCCTGAAAACAGTTTCCCCGCAGAGCATTGGCATTTCTCCCATTAAATAAACCTAGTTACTCATCGATTAATTATTTCCACATAGCAATGATCGTAGGAAAAGTTCGTGGGATCTAATTAATCCAGTCTGATACAGAGGAAGACGAAAGGAAATCATTTAGTGAATAAAAGCTCAGCTCCAGCCCAGATATGCAACAGTTAAAACATTTTATTTTCTAGATTTTATAGAATATAGTTTTAAGGGATAGTCTTATATAAAAACAGTTTTCAATGTCAATTACTGCTTTATTAGTAACTAGCGGTCCGCCCCGGCTTCGCCCGTGGTACATATTTACGTTTTCTCTAAATAAGAACCATCCTCGTACTTCAAGGAATATAATAAAAAAAGAATTATCGAAATCGGTCCACCCGTTCACACGTGATGCCGTGACAACGCGAATCGGGTTTCATTTTTTTTTATACTAGCGGTCCGCCCCGGCTTCGCCCGTGGTACATGTTTACGTTTTCTCTAAATAAGAACCATCCTCGTACTTCAAGGAATATAATAAAAAAAGAATTATCGAAATCGGTTCAGCCGTTCTCGAGTTATGCGCTTACCAACATATTTTGCGATTCATTTTTATATATAAGAAGATGACTCATTTTTATTCAGAAAATTAAACCACAGCTTGAAACATAATATAGTCTTGAAACGTATAGTCATAAAAATCCCAATTTATACTACTTTACTCTTATGTCAATTATTTACGTAATATTCAGAACTAGAAGCTGTGTCTGCTGATTTTACCATGGTTCGTAAGTCGTAACCTACACACTACAAGAACGACACTTCCTTGAACTTTCGAAAATTAATATTTATGACAGTAATTATTTGAGCAATAATATAATATAAAACTTTTTCTTAACAATATGTAACGTTTATAACGATTAACTGTAAGTTTTTATATAGGTACATATTTATTTGTACATTGTATCGTCAAGATTTGATTTATTTTCTGTGATGTTTTGTAATATTAGAAATTAATTCAGAACAATTTTAAACCAAATTCATTCCAAATTCGATTGCATTTCGTTCATCTCGTTAATAACTCGAACTAAGGTACATATATATATTTTATATTTAAATAATAAAAGTTATTGGATGTGAAAAGCAATTTAAAACGAAGAAAAGGCAGTCCCTGCGGGTTGCTCGAGGTGATTGCGTCGTGTATGTTTGTTTATTCGATTACTTTTTGTTTTATATTAGAAAAAGAGCGTTTGTGCCGAGCTCACGTGTCAGAAGTGAAACTTTTTTGGCAAGATTCAAAGATACCGAAATCCTCGCCTTACTCCATGACGTGACGGTATTGCTATGACGCGACCTTGAAATTTTACTCTCTACGCGCCTAAAGAAGTTTCACTTCAAAATGAACATAAAATCTTTTATGTAAAACAATTTTTAAACAGGTAAAATGTACTGATTCTACTACATTGGTGTTTATTTAACTGAATTTTTTTCATCAATAAGTTTAAAAATAGAAAGAAAAAAAATTAAATTTGTATTGATTTGTATTTTCAATTAGGTAATTCCAATATTTATCTTCTTTTATATCCTCATAAACATCGTTACGGAATTATGAAAACATCCTGTTTAATTTAATCAAAATTTCATTAAATTGTTGTGAGATACATCATACAACCTAATAGTCAATCGTTTGTAATTTATAATTAATATCAATACTAAATTATTTACTTTATTAATACTTTGTTTACAAAAAATATTAAAAGAGAATTAATTACGATGTATTACGTAAACAAATGCGATTTATTTCTAATTCTAGATTCTAGAATTATCTGTGGACCTCAAATGTTAAACACGACACAGACCTATAATTTTATAAACTGGGGTAATGATGTGAGAATTATTCTGCGTCTGTGCGGCTAAACGTCACCAAGGTCAACGTAATCAAAAGTTATGGTGTGTTTTGGCGGCAAAATGCCAAGTGATGGCTGATTGATTTGCTCAGCGTTTTCTTTCTATTGTGTAATTGTTTCTTATTGGCTTGTATTCTTTTTTAATGTCTTAAAATATGTTCTAATTTTTAATGTAGACCTTATGCGAGGTTTACCTAATGTTGTAATCATTTTATACACAGAATACACTAACCTTACATTTTTAATAGGATAAAAGGACTCTTCCTTTTTTATACTATTCTGTTTTCTATTCCTGTATGGTGTGGCCATTTTTTTAGTATTCTGTATTCTATTCTGTGCGGCCAAGATGATTCAATGACAGTAAAAAAATCAATTTAATTTATTTTTTACAAAAAATGCCTTTAAAAATGAATCTTCCTCTCATATAAAAATATTATTTCAAGTGTACTAACATACAAAATCTAAGCAATTCTATTGTTTTAGCATCAATCAAGTTTATTCAGTGCCGTGGGAATGAAAACCATTACTGACCTTCATTCTTCTATAAATGTTTTTATTTGAGCCTATCAAAATAGCATGTAAAATTATGCGCGTTTGATAAAAATGCTTCCATTTTCTTCACTTTTTTATTCACTTCGATGGTTATGGCAATAAAACGAATCGAAATTTTTATTTATTTACGATTTTTAGAAATGAACGTTAAATAATTTGTTAAATTTTGGGTTTATGTTTCGCAGAAGTATTTTAAATTTTTAGATGTTTTACTTATTTCTGGTGGAAAAATGGATTTTCTCACGTTTTTAATAATAATACAATGTAATTTGAACCGAACCTTTGTTTTCTAAGAACAATCGATTTTATAGTTTTATGAAAAGTAGAGTCAAATCTACAATTTCTAATGTTCGAAGATGAGGTAATTAATTTAGATTTTCCAGAATTAGCGTAATATTACGATGAAATGTAAAACTAAATATCTAAGTCTCATGAAGCTTAAAATATGCCTATAGTAAAAAAAAATTATGATAATAATTCAATAGGTATATTAAAACCTTAGAGCAAGACAATTCAATAAAATTATATACTTCATACAGTTTAAGTATTTTTAAGGTCTTGGAAAGTTGCTAACCCCGGTTTAAGGGTTATTAAGTGAATATCATACGGAATCACCTTATTTTGGATATGGTTGATAACCTTGTATAGTGTAAGAGACAGTGACATTTTACAGAGGTCTTATTTAATTATTTGCACGTGACAAAAAATCTACAATGACATTTATTTATATTTTACAGAAATATAGTGCACCGTATAAAAATTGCCTTTTTGCATTCAATTGCATTCGATGCTTATACTTTCAACTAAATAACTACCTATAGTTTATAAGCAAACAGCTAATACCTATAAGTAAGTAGGTACCTAGGTATAAGGTATAGGCTCAAATACGTCGTATAAAAATCGAGATTTTGACGTATATTAAGTTTATTATTTTTGAAATGATTTATTTACATAGAAATCTAAATAATAAGACACAAAACGTTTATAAATTCTGATTAACGTACTACGAGATTAAATAAACACGTGAGAGTAATCAAATTAGAGACTCAATGATTATTTGGATGAAACGAAAAGCACTAAATGTACTATAATACAATTATGGAATCTAGATCGTCCGTTTATTTCATTTAGAATTCTAAATTAATTTTCCAGCGAATAAATTTCTCCTGGGATCAGATTAATGAACAATTCCATGTTCATAAATTTGTGATAAACTTACATTTCAATCGACCGACTTTAAAAACAGAAGATCTCAATTTGAATGTATGTATTTTATTTGGTTTGTTACTTTAGAACTTTCGACTGGGTGAACCGATTTTGATGATTCTTTTTTTTATTTGAAGGCGAGTGCCGTCCGGTTGGTCCAATTTAAATTTGGTTCATATCTGACAACTTGTAGGCGGTTTAGTTTTTTTTTTTTTAATATGTCATTTAATTATTATACCTACCCGTTTTTTGTTACAATAAAGATCATCTTTATTCACGTGAAAGTTAGAAGTTAGTTTATTTCTTATTATTTATATAACAGTGAAAGCAAAATTTTACCACATGTTAAATTATTATATTTTTTGCTAGCAACTTTAAGCGATTATGCTAAAATTTCGTTGACAGAACCATTAACTAAAAACTAAATGGTTTTTAATTTAAGTATTTTAAATGCCCATAATTGTATAAAATATACAGTATACACATAAAATGAACTAAAAGCAAATAAAAAGCCATATCTTACGCTAGGTATAAAGGTAACAAGACTTATTGGAGTATAAATGTAAAATTAACGAAAAGGTTTATTTTTCACATTCACAAAAATATATCCTTGACGCTTTTAGAGTTGTTATTATAAGATAAAGTATAAAGTGTTTAATATCACGTTTTACAAAAACTTGTACCAAGATATAAGAGCGTTTTGTTAAAAACGGGAATTACCTTATTCTATTAAAAGTTTTTATCACGATTTGAGTAGCTTCTCCTGTATGGTTTGTATGCTTGTATGTTTGGGTGAAACTAACTCTTGGACTCAATTTTGATCGATATAATTCAAATTCTATAATGAATGTTAATATCAATAGATTAGAAGCTTTATAAATGATAAGATATATTATTTCTATGGTATTTTGTTTTAAAGAAATTTACTCATTAGAAACAGACAAAATAAGAAACATGCGCAATCACAATTAATATTCAAAAATATATGACAAGTGACAATGGGTAGGTAATCATAGTTCATTGGCATATAAATACACCAAACCGTCTGCCGGACAATTTTATGAGTAATTAATAAACCTAATTTATATGCAAATTCAAAACGGCCTTATCAAATACATAATTCGATTAATAAACTATTTAAAATATTTTATGCTTACGTATCACCGTGCATATACATATATATTAGTAGATACACAATATATTATAATATGAAACAAAATTTGTTTGTACCGGAATGGATTTTCTTGTGGTTATCACTTATCACCAATAAATAGATCGATGCAAAAAGGGATTCTGTTGCAATATCTGTCTTGTTTTTTTTGTATTAAAATCGGTTAAGTTTTGATTTGTAGGGATCAAATTAAAACGAGATAGTTATTTTTATATTATAACTAGCGGTCCGCCCCGGCTTCGCCCGTGGTACATATGAAAAATAGATGTTGGCCGATTCTCAGACTTACCCGATATGCACAGAAAATTTCATGAGAATCGGTCCACCCGTTTCGGAGGAGTATGCAGACTAACATTGTGACACGAGAATTTTATATATAAGATTTTAAAGCTATATAAGCAGTGGCGAAATTTTAAACAGACGTAATACCTACCTATCAATTTATGTTGCTCATAATATATTTTTTACGTTTTTATCGGCTAGTGCGTAGTTTTCATTTATATCCTACTCGATTTCCGCTCGCGGCTTCGCCCGCGTTTTCAAAGGAAAACCCGCATAGTTCCCGTTCCCGTGGGATTTCCGAGATAAAATATATGTGTTATCCTATGTGTTAATCTAAGTTACCCTCTATATGTGTGCTAAATTTCATTGTTATCGGTTTAGTAGTATGTGCGTGAATTTGTAACAAACACACACACACACATCCTCACAAACTTTCGCATTTATAATATTAGTTATATCCTATAAAGCAGGGATGCACAGACTTATTAAGACTAGGGGCCGCTCGGGCATATTATGAACTGATGGCGGGCCGCCGGAAGTATAGGTAATTAAAGACAATAAAGAATTCATAATAATGTATTAAAATTGAAAAAGAATTTATTAATTTTAAGCGTGGCACTGCATAGTGCTTACAATCTTTTTTTTATATTTGGCTTAAATTTACTTGTAGCAACACGTAAAACTGCTTCCAAACTTTCGTTTGCAAGGCGGTTTCGATTTTTTGTTTTATTATTATTTAATATCGAAAAGGTTTGTTCAAATATATAGGTAGAACCAAATAAGCTGGCACATTTCAGAGTGTTTATGCGCAACTCTTTGTACATATTTTTATCAATGCAGCGGTAAAAGTTCAGCAAGTCTCCTTCGTTGAATTTGTTGCGTAAATCTTGGTCGTTTTGAATGTCGATAATTTCTAACTGCATTGACTCTGGCGCATTTTCAACTGAAATCGTGAAAGTATTGCTCAATATGTTCAACAGAGGTTTCACTTTTTTAAACTCAGAAAATCTGTCTTGAAAAGATTGAATCGAAATATCCAGCTTTTCTACATAACTGGAATTAATCGCAGTTTTGTTGAATTTTTCAGCCATTTTCTTATAATTCCGAAAATGGTTGTTATTTCCAGAATTCAATTGCGATCTGAAATGTGTCAGCTTGCATTGAAAGGATGATACATGAGCGTAGTGCTGGGATATCAGTTTATTTTTGCCTTGAAGCCGTGACGTGTTCAAGACATTCAAATAATTTGTTATGTCAACTAAAAATCCAAATCACATAACCAATCAGGATTTTTAAGTTCCGGTACATCCCTTTGCTTTTCCGCCAGAAATATTCAGTTTTATTCTGGAATAGAATTCAATATTTTTCGAATGTACGAGAGTATTATTTATGAAGTATGCTGTCGGCCACCTGCCAGCCACTGGCGGGCCACCAGTATTCGACAGGCGGGCCGCATGCGGCCCGCGGGCCGCGGTCTGTGCATCACTGCTATAAAGGCTCTATCTATAGGCTCTCCATAAAAGACAGATGCAGTTCTGCGCGGTGATTATTTTTAAATCACTTCCCGTCCGTTCCTTTTCTTAGTCATGAGTTATGACGCTAAAACCACTACAATAGAAGTATCCTATTCACCCCTGTAAAGGACGGATTCTACACAAATTTAAATAATAATTCAATAATCTTCGCTTGTGTTCTGTTTGTAAACACAATTATCATATGAATAGCCTCGTGTAAGCGCACAATAGACGACATTATAACCATATTGGGCGGACCACAATAATAATACAAGTATAATAATATAGTAATAAATACGTAATACACGTCTTATAGGTATGGCTGTCACGTGTTGAATGAGGAACAAATTAACGTTTAGTTCAGGATCCATCGCCCATTTTTGCACTTGATTACTATCAAGCTAATTTTCCGTGAGTAGCTTTATTTTGATGAGACGCCCAATAATTTCCTGTACGAAACTCTCGATTGTGGTAGCTAACAGAGGTAACTAGGATAAAATATTTTGATTTGATGTTTCTCAAATATTTCGAAAAACTATTTCATTACAACAAAATATAATATCTACTATTACTCAGTATTTCTAATAAATTGTATGTAGAACGTATTAGACGTTATGCGCGAATTTTCGAAATCACATATAAAAGCATAACCGACATAATCTGTTACGTTATGTTATGTAACCCGATTGTTATTAGGAAAAGATAACATATACGAAGCGTGCCCGTTTACCTTTCATTTCCGACTGTGGTACAATTTATGAGCTTTTTAGTACGAAAATATAATAAACTTTATTGACATAACTAGCTTTCCACCCGCGGCATCGCCCGCGCAGTCAAAGAAAAACCCACATAGTTCCCGTTCCCGTGGGATTTCCGGGATAAAACCTATCCTATGTCCTTTCTCGGGTATCAAAATATCTCTATACCAAATTTCATGCAAATTGATTCAGTAGTTAAGGCGTGATTGAGTAACAGACAGACAGACAGAGTTACTTTCGCATTTATAATATTAGTATGGATAACACAGGTCAACATAACCATAAGGAATCCTTCGGCTCCTGAACTATATTAATACTGTATTATTGTAGACAATTTCATATCAACAATTTTTTTTATATTTTTTTTAATCTGATGAGCATAATTAAGACGATAATCATTTATAAATATTAAAATATTAAAAAAAATAAACACATAATATATAAATTAATGATATATGAGTGTTTTTTATTCTAATATCTCGATTCCTGATCAAAGCTAGACAATAATTTGTGATCCAGAACATCAAAACTTGTCACATCAAATAGGAAACCCAATACCTATCTATCTATATATTTAAAAATGAAACCCGTTTTCCTTGATCACGGCATCACGCGTGAACGGGTGGACCGATTTCGATAATTCATTTTTTATTATATTCCTTGAAGTACCAGTATAGTTCTTATGTAGAGGAAACGTAAATATGTACCACGGGCGAAGCCGGGGCGGACCGCTAGTTAATGAATAAAATATAATGGCGACTTTTTTTAGCATAAAAACTCTATAATTATAACTCTACGTTTACAAATAAACCAAATCTTCAGCTATTATGAAATCCATTCTAACCACTACCTTTGTTCTCTAAACTCTAAAGTCAGTTAAAACGCTTCAGTCTGTATTTTATACTGTTTTCTACAAATTAAGGTTATAAGTACGATGTCCGAAGCTAACCGGTTAGATATAAGATGGTCTTTGCTTGGAAATACCTGGTTCTGAATACATATTTGATAACAAAGTACATTGGCTTTAAGTACACTATGATAGATATGCCTTTTTTGGATTTTGAATATGTTTTGTCAAAAGATATGATTGATTTTTTCCGATAATTGATATATTATTTCACTTCGTTTCCTCAGTTAGTTTCGTATAAAGCTTTATAATAAAATATGGGACCAAATAATTAAAATAATATCTATACTAAAAAATATTATAAAGCTGAAGAGTTTGTTTGTTTCAACGCGCTAATCTTAGGAACTACTGGTCTGATTTAAAAATTATTTCGGTGTCAGATAGCCCATTTATCGAGGAAGGCTATAGGTTATATAGGTATCATCACGCTAAGACATAATAATTAATATATCATCACGCTAATATCAACAAGAGCGGAGCACTGCGGTTGAACTGCACGGCACAGCTAGTGTGCAAATAAAATAAATATTCAGGAACTTTCCCAATCCTTGATGTTTTCACACACTATTAACTGATTTAAGAATTTCTACTCATTTAATTAAAGGTAAAGTCAGGGCTTTATTGCTGTAATGGCCCTTAAAATCCGCAATGAGCCATGATACTTGACACAATTCACAAAGAATGCAGTAATTATGTTGATTACGCGCCAAAAACCTTCAAGGTGGGAAAGAGAATTTTTAAATGCATGCGGTAATCAGGAAGATAATCAATATGAGTAATAATTAAGGATATAATATCATACTTATATTTCAATATAAATAAATAAAAACGAATGGTCGGATGGAGGGATATATGTTTCTTAGTCAAGAAAGCCAAAACTCCTGAGGTGATATTGATGAAACTTTGGAGTTTTATAACTTGTGTAACCATAATAAAAAATACGCTATGTTTATACTACATTACTGTCTGTGGTTTCGTCTTCTGAATGAAATGTTAAACTCTCTTTCAAAGAAATTAAATACAAAAAAGAGAACCTAAATTACCTTCATTACCACAACAAATACTTTTTGATATTGTAACTACTTCTAGATACAAAGGTAAAAATCTTCTTACAGTATGAATTCCAAAGAATACATCTGAAACTTATTCATTCACCTATTCCCTATTCATACCCAGGTATGGTCTCTGACAAAGCCTGAAGCTATATTATTCTGACAAAATTATAAAACATTTAAATTTCTTTAATTTATTTTTCTGTTTTAGTCACAAACACATGTTGCAGCTGTTTGTGACTGTATTAAATTAAATGAGAATTTACTTGAGTTGTCCTTTGAGCCAAAATATTAAAAAAACAATTAAACAAAATATACAAACACATAACATACTGACTACTTCTATTGGCGTAGAGTTGAAATATCTAAAAAACATACTCCTAAATCAAATTACATATAATACTTACATACTTATACTAGCGCTTGATCACACTCTATGTGTCTAAGGGCGTAATCAGAAAGAAAGCTGAAAACTTATAAGCGCTTATCGGCGCTTGTCAGCGCTGGTTCGTTCTACACAAAGGAAGCAGGTTGAAGCAGCGCCGGTAAGCGCTTATAAGTTAACAGCTTTCTTTCTGAATACGGCCTAAGATGGTACACGCTTCCCCTGTCCACTCTACGCTTGAAAAGGATGAATTATTATTTTATTATTATCTGTGATATTATCTGTACCTATAGATAAACTAATTCATTTCCTCAAAATGATATTAATCCGGAACAAATATTTGACTTCCACAAACTTTTGCTATTCTAGTGATGTGATGTTCATGGTATTCAAATTATCTTTGAATATTCAATATTTGATTATTCTAGCATGAGTGACACCACGTGAATGTAGGAGGTAATGACTTCATTTACGATTAATTAAAATTATATACATATATTAAAACTTGTGGTACAATGTTGAAAAAAATTAATTAAAGAGAAAAATAGTATGGGGCCATTTATAAAAAAGCCATTCAATTTTTTCTAACAACCTAATTTTTATTGAAATTAAAAAAGTTCTTAGTTACATGAATTTTATAGAGCCCGCAGTAATACTTCAATTTGCTAATTTTTGTATGTAAATTGAAAAACCCACCAAAAAAACTTAATGCAAAAAACCGGCATTTAGCCCGAAGTAACTAGGTATATCTTCTACAAACTAATTTATAAATACATAATTTAATACCATTAATCTAAGGATTGTTTATTTTACAATGGGAATTGTTTTCAGGGTTTAATACGCAAATATGTTTATTTTTATGAAGTTGTATTTCATATAACTTTATAACAATACACCAGTGTTATTCTTCATAGCAAGCTAATGCTGATCTAAAGCTTGGTACACACTTAGCTTTGATAGTTATTTACTATTTTCCTTCGTATAAATTCAGCTTTAATTCGGTAAGCTAAATGAATATTGTGGAGTAAAGTTGCATTCTACGTATCACTTATTAGGTGAATCATCACTGCATAGTATAAAACAAAGTCGCTTTCTCTGTCCCTATGTAAGCTTAAATCTTTAAAACTACTCAACGCAATGCAGTTTTTTTAATAGATAAGACATCAAGAGGAAGGTTTTAGTATATAATTTAATAGCTTTGACAAAGCGGGCGAAGTCGCGGGCGGAAAGGTAGTTATAAATAAATTGAACATGTCACTTTAATGTATCACAGTAGTGCTACCTAGTTAATATATTGTCTAGAATGTGGGTGATCAGTGTAAGTGTTCAACTGTACGCAGGAAATAATTGTAGCTTTACCACGAATGCCATTAGATAACAAAAATTGTTCTCTGACCCCATAACATGCTACGAATTGATTACCATCCCTCGTTTTGGGAACGTCAATTAAAAAGAGGATCTTAGCTCTACCATCTATAATAGGTGATTTTTACCAGATTTATAAATTGATATTTAACCAAACTGTCGAAGATACACAAATATTAAGTAGATATTTAATAAATAAATAATATTATTATGATTTTTAACTAAATAAAAAAATAACTTATCCCACTGTATAGCAAGCTTTATTGTACTACAATCGTATTATTTTTACACAATTTGAATTTCATAAGAAAAGCAAACACGAGGATTGATGTTAAGGAAACAAATTACAATAATTTTAAAATAAAATGAAATGTTTATTTACATTTTAGCCGTTGGAGAAAGCGTGAAACGATAATCTGGTTATTTTATTACCATAATATAGTATTGTTATTTGAAAACATAAAATAAGACTTCCCTGAAATATATTTTGTTGAGCAAAATTGACTCAACTGCTATGAATTTAATATAAAAGCACATTATGAGTAGATATTTATTGGTTCTAATGTTATTAATAATAATTATGTTATTAATATTATAATTTTATTAATGGCTGTTTTCTAATTTTCGTCTTTTAGGGCTGATTTTTCAATGCTTGGATAAAACTTATTCGTGGAATAGTGTATAAAACTACCATTTTAAAAACGTAGGTATTCTATAATTGCCCGCATTTGACAGTTTACGTGACATTTTAATATTATCGTGTAATACTTTACTTATCCAAGCCTTGAAAAATCGGCCCTAATAGTCCGGGATACATCGCCCATTTTTGCAAGTGATTACT
>CAJQZN010016792.1:0-23743 GCA_907164685.1 Colias eurytheme | reverse complement strand
CGCACGCTTACGACTTCTAGTGTCTTGTTATTTAGATTTCTATGACAAAAACACAAAAATTAAATTGTATTTCCCTATATCCCCTCACATAAAATTACAACAAAAAAACACGACAAATTAATCGTAATTCCCTATATCGCATACCCCACTAAAACCCACAAAGTTAGACCCAAAACACAACAATTAAATTGTATTTCCCCATGTACCCCTATTATATTATCTGGAGAAGCCAATGGGCTGGCATAAAGTGAAGTCCCATGTCCCCTAGTGGGGTAAGGGGCAGATGCATTATACATCTGTTTCACTGATCGATTTTCTTTAGGGACAAGAAGGTGATCAGCCTTCTGTGTCCAGCCAGACCGAGACATTTTTTTTTCTTCGTCTCCACCGAGAATCGAACCCAGGACCCCTCGGTGTTACGCTCACGCGTCAACCACTGTACCAAGGAGGCGGTCATATGGGCAGGCATACCCCCCCTAAAACCCACATAAAATGAAAACAAAAACCAAAAATTGAGTCGAATTTCCCTATATCCCCCCCACAAAAAAATTACAACCAAAAAACTGACACTTATATCGAATACTCCCTATATTCTATCACATATTACCTGGAAGAAGTAGCCAAAGGGTTGGCCGTGGTACGCAGAGGTCGTCGAGCGCTCGGGCGAGTTCGTCTCGGTGCTTCACTGTAAGAGATTCGCTAGCTACTTACACTACGCTATACTACCCGTGGTGGATGGTGGACAAATTAATAAAAACAACATTGACTTTGAAAAGTATATGCTTTGATTCGTTTTTAGGCGTTAAAAATGCGGGATCTTTGAAGAGCTAGAAAGTGTAAACAATTTATTTTAAAATTGAATATTTCTTAAACTATTGCTAAATTTGAAAGTCAAAAAAATCCACAGTCAAACAAATGATTTAATTAATTTTTGTCAAATGAAAAACAAATGATACTGCAAAAAATTAACGCACCATTTATACTGTGCGTATCAAAAGTAATTAATTTCTTTAAAATACTTTATCCACCTATCCACCACAAACATAATATAATGCAGAAAAAATAAATATGTATAAAAAAAAATAAAGAGGCATATTAAAGCAATATTTGCAAATAAAAAATCTTCATGCTAGCTTACTACTCTATAACCGTAAACTAATAAATGTATAATAATAAGCAATATTATTAATAAACATGTAAAAAATATCCTCCGTTGTAAAAAAAATCGATCACGATAGGATTCGGAATTTGCGTGCTTGATCAAACTGTTGGATCGAAAGCTACCTCATGATCGAACATTTTTATTATTTCAAATATGTGTAAGCATCTTAATGCTTACTTTTTCCGATTTTCATACGAAGTGTTTGAAAATCTGAATGATTTCTCGATTATAATAATTGTAGTTGATAATAAAAACTTATGGTGATTTAACTGCAATTTATAGTTGTTTGACTAAAGGTATAGGATAATTTTTATCCCGGAAATCCCACATTCCCCCCATCCCCATCCCCGGGAACATTCCCATAATATGCCAGTTTTCCATTTACAACGCGGGCGAAGCCGCTGGCGCAAAGCTAATAGGGTCCGTTCACACAGACCGGCTCTTAGTATGGAATTAGAATGTGCCGTGTGTGAAAATTATCCTGAAATATTTATGTAAAACAATACTCACGTAGCTACAGGCGGTGCGGGTAGCGCGAGGCGCGGCTCGTGGCGCGGTGCGTGCGAGTGTGAGTGCGCGCTGGATGTGATGCGCGCGCTGCGGGCTGCGCGCTCTTGGAACTCTCTGGAATTTGCCATTTAAGTCAAATAAATAAATAAATAAAAATAAAAAAGCCTTTTATTTCCATACTAGTGGTCCGCCCCGGCTTCGCCCGTGGTACATATTTCGCAATAAAAGGTAGCCTATGTCCTTTCTCGGGTATCAAAATATCTCCATACCAAACATGCAAATTGGTTCAGTAGTTTAGGCGTGATTGAGTAACAGACAGACAGACAGAGTTACTTTCGCATTTATCTTATATATATAAAATTCTCGTGTCACAATGTTAGTCTGCATACTCCTCCGAAACGGGTGGACCGATTCTCATGAAATTTTCTGTGCATATCGGGTAAGTCTGAGAATCGGCCAACATCTATTTTTCATATGTACCACGGGCGAAGCCGGGGCGGACCGCTAGTAATATTATAAATATACATAGTATGGATTTTAAATGATATCATTCCGCTTCCTGAATAATGATATTAGCTAAATTCAACAGAAGAAATTTATACGTGTTTTGCATAAAATCTTGGAAGCTTTATATTGATGGCTTTACCAAAGCGCAGGCTCAAACAAAACATGCACCTAAAGTAAACAAACAGATTCAACCTCCGAGCAGATAGGGCTGGCACTTGGGAGTTAGCGGCAGCGATTTTTTTTTAAAAGTACTTTTATTTAAGAAGTAATGTAAGTTCGTACTTTTTCTGATTTTATGCGAGTAGTAGCTGTGCCAAGCGATTTTACCCGCATTGCCCCGCAGCTGTTGGGCACGATATATGGGCTATCTAAAACCGAAAGATTTTTCAAATCGGATCAGCAGTTCATGAAAATATTAGGGCGTTCAAACAAACAAACTCTTCAGCTTTATAATATTAGTATATATTGTAAAAATAATATCAGTCTGCACTGACCACGGTCGCTGTTAAGTGATCGAAACGTCAAGATAAATAATTGGTAAGTACATATAACATTATTATCTACTAGCGGTCCGCCCCGGCTTCGCCCGTGGTACATATTTACGTTTTCTCTACATAAGAACCATCCTCGTACTTCAAGGAATATAATAGAAAAGAATTATCGAAATCGGTTCAGCCGTTCACACGTGATGCCGTGACAACGCGAAACGGGTGCAGACCCGCCGCCTTTTTATAGCTCCCGCCGCGAAGCGCGTCGAACGCGGCAACTGACACAAAAATAATCCTTATGGCATGATTCTGTATTCACGCGCGATGACTTATAGCGTATTTCATGTATAACTTTGGTGTTTCTACACCGATTTACATGATTCTTTTACTATAACCTGCCCAGGAGTATGAAGAATAATTGTGCCAAATTTGGTTAAAATCCGTCGTGTAGTTTTTGTTTCTATAACGAATATACAGACAGACAGACAGACAGACAGACAGACAGACAAAAATTTTACTTATTGCATTTTTGGCATCAGTAGCGATCCCTTATCACCCCTTCATAGTTTTTTTTTAAATATATTTCATGTACAGAATTGGCCTCTCTACAGATTTATTATAAGTATAGACAACCTTTGACAATTTTACAATTTGTGTTAGGGCTGATTTTTCAATCCTTGGTTAAAACTTATTCGTCGAATAATGTAGAAAACTACCATTTTAAAAACGTATTCTAATTGCCCGTATTTGACAGTTTACATGACATTTTAATATTATCTTGTAATACTTTATTGGACGGATAAGTTTTAACCAAGCATTAAAAAATCGGCCCTTAGTGAAGTTTATCTGAAATTTGAAATTTTACAACCATTTACAAGTCAAATATATAAATTAACAATTCCCAAATATTGTACGCCACATGGCCAATCACAGCTAGTCTAAGATCCCACTGCAGGATACTAATCCTGCTTTCCGTTCATAGTTTTTTTGATAAAACATGTTTTCCATTATAGACAAATTTATAATCCCACCTTGAGATCGCTATTTTTCTATCTATTTTTAAATTTATATTTCTAAAACATTTTGAATTATACAAACCAAAATATCAAATTCATACAAACCTATCAAACTGTTCCGCCTCATCTTCCTCCAAGTTAATAAACTCCTGCCGCTCCTCTGCGTCTCCGGAGTACACGTTCTGTTCCCGCTCGATCACGTGTGCACGCTCGCCGATGTGATGTCCTGGTAATTATTTATTTATTTATTTATATTTAAGATTTTTCAACAAAGGATACAGTCTAATTTTACATAGATTACAATTGAATACAATATGGTCTACTGCACCTTCAATAACAGGAAAATACAACATTACATAAAGTTAAATTCAATATTATGTCAATTTGCTGAAAAATAATATATAATTTTAAACTACTTTTTATTTATACATATAATAATAATTTTAAATTTTGATATAATAATATTATTTTAGTCCAATTAAATTCATTACAATTCATTCAAATTTTATACATAAAATACATTTAATAAGAAGATAATAAGAACATAATATTTTTATCACTCATTACAGACTTTGATTATTCATATTTATTAGATAGGTAATAGATATCTATACTAATATTATAAAGCTGGAGAGTTTGTTTGTTTGAACGGGCTAATCTCAGCAACTACTCTGATTTGAAAAATTCTTTCGGTGTTAGATAGCCCATTTAGGGCCGATTTTTCAATGCTTGGTTAAAACTTATCGGTCCAATAAAGTATTATAGGTCTACCAGAATCTGATGGCATATTTATATTTAAGAATTATAAGATTTTCATGTGGCAACTTATTTGACAACTATCAAATTGGTTGTCAAATTATTTGTCTTTTTTGGAGTTGATGAATAATTTTTAGGATTTTGTCTAAAAAATCTTCGAAAATGTCGAAAAAGCCGCTGCGATCACAAGCAAGAGGTATAGTTTATAATGTGTATAGAAAAACATTCGATGAAGAAGGGTCAAACACATCACAATTTTCAATTTTGAAGATTTTATTGGTAAATTGGACTTACCCGTTTTGATACTTTAAATTAAAAAATATTATTTATAACTAGGTAACTATAATAGTGTTTGTTGATTAGAATATAATTTTATGAAAACTTATTTCAGGAGTTTCCAATACGGCTATTCGTCAAGTCCAAGCTGCCCAAGTCAAATTTATAATGTGTGTATCTGTGTATACTTACGAAAATAAACATAGTTTTATTTTATTTTATAAAAAATTATAAGCAGTCTAGATTTGATTTACATTATCATTATATCGATATTTTCACATGGCATACTGATAATGAATATACAAATATATATGTGTGTATGTATGTGTAAATAATTATATGTCTAATATACATATAAAACTAATATGTATGTATATTATACATGTAAGTATGTACCTACATAATATTAAGTGGATACCTCATTATTAAGTATAGTATTGTCCACTTATGTAATGTGACGATATTGAGGACAAAATAAAAAATAAGCAGTATCAAGATCGTTCAGTCCATTTTCCCTAGGGTTGCACACTCAAAATTTTGATTTCCCTAATTGCCATCAGATTCTGGTTTACCTATACACGTTAATATTAAAATGTCACGTAAAGTGTCAAATACGGGCAATTAGAATACGTTTTTAAAATGGTAGTTTTATACATTATTCGACGAATAAGTTTTAACCAAGGATTGAAAAATCAGCCCTTATTCAGGTAGACTATAGGCTATATAATATATATCATCACGCTAAGACCAACAGGAGCGGAACAATGCGGGTAAAACCGCGGAGCACAGCTAGTTGTTAATATTAGTTGAGGCAATTTAATAATAAATTAAATATGTAAATAGCGGAAAATAGTACTGAGGTACTGATAAGGTTGTCATTGAAAAAAAGATTTAAATTTACAATTACAAATCATCATAATAATTGTCTTGTCTCCATTTTTATAAACCAACTAAAATATATGTTTTAGCTTTGTCAAAAAGGGACTGAATTGCTGCATTTTATTTTTACAAGTAATTAGGTACAAAATTAATTTAAAAACCAAGAAATAAAACATATTATCATGTGTTATGACCACAAACCAAATTGATAGTGTTCTATAACAAATTATATGTTCAATTAGTTATTTGGCTTGATACATATTTTACTGGTGTTGTATTAAAACTATTTTTTTTTTCAGCAATCTTTTTAAATGGCGTATATCAAAAATGGTACATTATTTTAAGTGATTGAATCAAGGTCCAAAGTTGTAAAACCTGACTGCCTAGTTAATTTTATGTTCATAAATGATAAACTAATAGTAATAATACACATACTCACCGATAGACATTTTCTTGACACCAGTGCGAGAGTCCTGCAGAGTTTTGCGCGTTTCCTTCACTCCGTTTGGACCAATCTTTGTGCTGCTCGATGAACTGTATACCTGTTGATAGTATATAGCTTTAATTTCTGCTTTCATATACATACATACAGGTACTTAGACTTTTAGCACAGAATACATAATAGTAGCTAAACGCTACAGAACGGACACTCTCCGCCTCCCGCCAAAATTAAACATTACCTCACCCCGCACGATCGTGATTAAAATGGGCCACATTTTTCTGCAAGGACGATACGCAACGAAGATTGACAACATTAATCAAATTGACTTAAGGTAATTTTATTATTTTGGATTTGTGATTATCGTTTTTCGTAGAAAATGGTTAGATATTGTGCTGTTTACGGATGAATTTCATCAGAAAAACGCGAATTTTTTTTTACGCTAGTCACAAATGTGCCAACCATAAAGCGTTAACACACACATTTGCAGTCTCTACAGTGTGACTGTCAAAACGATAATTTTGTATGGAGTGTCCGGGGTGTGCTTTTAGTTAAGTTCTCAAGTAATTTTGTAATGTAAACAGTGTGATTGTATTTTTTTTTTTTTCAAATAGAATAGAATTACATTCCACATGTGTTGCTCTTGGATGGATATCAATAGCAAACAAAACAATATCTAACTGAATATTTCATTTTATTTTTACTTATTTAACCACATTAAAATATACATTTTCAGTTATTCACAAGTGCTCTACATAAAACTGTGCAAATATACCTGTATTTTATCATTAAAATATGTTAATAATACACTAAAATGTAAGCAACAGTCATATGTTGTGGGTATACCTGCGGCTT
Organism: Colias eurytheme; assembly: GCA_907164685.1. Lineage (NCBI taxonomy): Eukaryota > Metazoa > Arthropoda > Insecta > Lepidoptera > Pieridae > Colias > Colias eurytheme. The sequence goes on along the minus strand of CAJQZN010016792.1, from coordinate 16,855 downwards.
TCCATTTGGTCCGCTGGACATGACTACAGTGCTGCTGCTAAACGAAGTGCCTGGTCCCATGCTGCCGTCTGATATATTATTTGCTAAAAAAAATTGGTTGTTTGTAAAGTAGGTTTACGATCGAGATGTTTACGTGATAACGTCTTATTGGTGGCAGCGCTCGAGATGAGACGGGAGATCGCTCCGTCTCTCTCTCGTTATACCTTCGATCGCGCTCGTGAGGTTTTGGTGTGACACAAGTTTCTGAACATGTCACCCGACTAAAACGATTTTAAAAACGTTATCACGTTAAAAATTAAAATAGAAACATTTTTTTTAATATTTAAATTGTGATATCAAAAACAAATAAATATAAATCACTACATAGTATAAAACAAAGTTGCTTTCTCTGTCCCCATGTATGCTTAAATCTTAAACTACGCAATAGATTTTCATGCGGTTTTTTTTTAATAGATAGGGTGATTTAAGTGGAAGGTTTGAGTATGTAATTTATTAGGTTTAACAATTAACACAAAGCAAAGCTGGGGGCGGAAAGCTAGTAAGTAATATAAATATTCTAAAATATTTAAATGGTAAATTATTTTTAGTTTTTTTATGATGCAATTAGTTCTCACTTCAATCATTAAGTGAGAAAAAAATTAACTTAAAATGTGACTTTGTTAACGCTTAAATATACTTCAATAAACATTTTTACCAATTACAAACAAGTAAATTATTAAAAAAACAAAATACCCGACTGCACACTAAAAAAAGAGTGATTGAAATGAATCTAATGATACCGCATACATATTTTTTTAAAGGGAAATTTAGAAAAAATATTATTATGTCTTTATCCCGTGGGACTTTTAGGATAAAATGTATCCTATGACACTCCCGTAATCAAGACAAATCTAACGATACCTCATACATCAAAATCCATCAAGCCGTTTAGGCTACAGGTGGTCACAAAGGAAAAGACATACATACATACTTACATACACTCGAAAAACATTACCCTCCTTCTTTGGCAGTCGGGTAAAAAAAGAAGTAAACATAATAAATCGCATTGCACATAAAAAGCATTCCAATAATACCTGCAAACAATGTATTCATCGACGGCATTTGCGGCATGAATGGCATGAGAGCGCTACCGTGGCGCGGCCCCATGAGAGACAGGGTTCCCTCACCGAGCATGCAGAAAGGATCAGAGAAAATGGAGTTCATCATGTTGCTCATCTGACGCATGTGGCGCATGTGCGATCTGGAATCGAATCAAGGAACATCTCATGAAATTATATATGTGTCACAATGTTTGTCCTCAATGGACTCCTAAGCCACTTAACCGATTATAATAAAATTCGCACACCATGTGCAGTTCGATCCAACTTGAGAGATAGGATAGGTTTTATCCCGGTAATCCCACTGTAAAGGGAACTATGCGGGGTTTTCTCTTAAAACGCGGGCGAAGCCGCGGGCGGAAAGTTAGTGAAATTATAAGTTAAAATGTGTTAATGGAATCAAAGTAAGATATTGAGAACTAACACAGAATAGGCGATGACATAGATTAGCCCAAACATACCTTTATTATTAGTTAAGATTTCCAGACAATTAAAACATATCATATAATCACTCAGTTAATAGGATGTGAAACAAAAACACATACTGTTTGTTTATAACATTAATGTAGTAAGGAAGAGAGGATTCACTATTGTCTAAAATAAATTCAGTTTTGCTGCATCAATGGCCAATGCATGGTAGTAATATGGTATTCCCTGCTGCATTATAAGTCTTGAAGTCTATTCACAGCTATATTATGGACCATGATTACAGATTACCATTTATCAAATAATCCGATATATTTTGTGTGAAAATAACAAAGAAACCTGAACAAACCAGTACTGTTTTGGGTGTATGTTTAAAGCGCTGCTGTGTAATATTAAGTACACTGAAAGTCACACCCTTATTTAATTGGTACAATCTAAATTGTGAATCAAATTCTAGTCAGCTAGTTTATTTTATAAAATACTAGCTTGCCGCCCGCGGTTAAGCCCGCGTTTTCAGAGAAAAACCCGTTCCCGTAGGATTTCCGGGATACAACCTATCCTATGTCCTTTCTCGGGTATCAAAAAATATCTATACCAAATTTCATGCAAATTGGTTCAGTAGTTCAGGTGTGATTGAGTAACAGACAGACAGACATAGATACTTTCGCATTTATAATATTAGTATGGATTCAGGATGATAATTCAGATAAGCCTATTTCAAATTTATCTTTAATACCACACAGTTGATGATAACTCATGATTAAAATACAAGAAAATTAATCTAAAAAACTTATCACCGTTGGCTATGTGATCCTTTAGTTCTATAGGCCATTTAATATTAATTTGTATCCCTTTGCGAAGCCGTATAAGACCACTAGTTTATCATATACTGAATTAAAATACAATTGATAGAAATACACACACTATGTAAGTTTTTCTTCAGTCATTTGAAAGAAAAAAGTCACATGAAAGAGGGTAGTATAAAAACAGTTATTTAAACATTCAAACGACCGTCGCAATATTTGCGAAAATCTCGTTCACGTGTAAACTTATTAGTCAATACGTATCTGTCGTTTGTTGTAACTTGTAACATATTTCTTCTAAAAGAACACCATTGGAATAAAATTTTCTATTCCTTAAGTTTAAGACTCTGAGCTTACATACTACGCATATGTATTATTAGTGATATTCCACATAATTGTAAGCTGTTAATTATTATGGCCTTGCTAATGAAACAATTCCATGCGAAAAGTAAACGAAGCTTACCCGAAAAATGGATCTTCCTCAACGTCCGCCATCAAAGATCCGAAAAGAGACATTTTATTAGCTCTCTAGGAATATAAACGAGAAAAAGATCTTTTAGATAAAATCAATAAGTTACAGAGATTCACCCAAAGCGCAATGAATTCAATATTTGCAGATAAACACGTATGATTGTGCAAAACCGAAAGCTCTAGCAAATATCAAATATCAATTCAGCAGCACATTCGCTCTCTCACAACGAGCTCACAACAAAACTATATCTGACTTTACTCTCTTGTCTCTGCCTCGCCCTTAAAACAGATTAAACAATGCGATGCAGATAAATAAAAATAATCAAAAATAAACGGTTCCATGACGGTTTCAAATTAAGTTCGGAACCTCTAGAACCACAGAGCAAGTTAAATATCTTGTCTGGAACCTTTCGAATATTTTTAAATAGTATGAAAAGATTCATTTAAAGTTCCCTAAAATAATACTATTTACTAGTGATTAATATTATAATTGTGATTGTAATACTAAGGACTGGGTACCATGCAGTTCTAAAAATTAATGTAAACATTTCAAGTTTTATACACTTTATTATAAATTAATTTCTAATGTTACATCACAATGATAAATCACAAAACTAATTTACACCATCACTTAAGCACCACATCATACAAAAAAATTTGATAATTCTCACTAAACAATCAAATTTTAAATTAAAAACGATATTTATTGTGACGACGTCCCACTAAGTTTGATCGCTGACCATCTCCGTGAAAGCTCCAAGCAGCTGACGATGGATATGAGGTATAAATTACATCTTGAAGGCCATTTCTATACTTACGATTATTAGACGGCAAATCCTAAGTGTAAAATAAAATTGATTAGTTTCTTTCCATTAAAATCATGCCAGAAATTAAATAGAATAATACAAAATACAAATACGATTAATTGTATACCTGTTTTGCCAAATCTGGCTTATTTTCTTTTATGACATCTCCAATTTGACCTTTTACATGTGCAATGTCCATCTTCTGATTAATAGGTTGATTATTAGCATATGAATCACCTCCCGTTTTCTCTACGGGGATAGGATTAAGTTGTTTTAATTCCTTATTGATGTTCAATCGTCTATCAGACTGCGAGGTACCTTCGACAGGTACCTTAACACTTTGTTGTGTAAACGATTGAGAACCTTTGTATTGGTTATAAATTTGCTGCAATTGACTTCTACTTGGTGTTTGGCCAACTGGTTTATTGCCCATTAGAGACGTCTTACTAACAGTCGCCTTTACATTAGAGTATTTGGCTTGATTGGTTTGTAAAGGTTGTGGAGACAATGTTTGTGGCAGCGTTGGTATAGGTTGATGGTACATATTAGCTGGAAGCTTTTCCACTGGCTGTCCAAGAGTGTTGAAGTGAGCTGGATCCATATTTTTACGGTTAAGATTATTGTAAATTTTTTGATGTGTCGTATCAACGGGAAATATGGGTTCTTTGAAGGTTTGAGGTGTGAGATTCTGTTGATTAGATAAGTGAGACTGTGGCTGCGTCATAACTAAGTCTTCGCGAACTGTTGCTAGACTTGGTGGTGAAGTGAGAGCACCCGTATTTGGGTCAAACATTTGTTGGGGAGCTGATTGCGGCAATGCGTTTTGCTGCGTCATTTGAGGATTTGCAACTGCTTGGTAAATTTGTTGATTATTCACAGGAATTGCGTTCGATTGTTGTTGATATGCTGCCATTGATTGGTTATTCGGTTGAGTTGATGGCATTAAACTTTGTTGATTATTCATTTGTGTCTGATCCATAATAACGTTACTTTGAACTTGATTTGCAGGACCTCCTTGATTAGATATCATTTGACTTTGCGGTGTGATCGTATTTTGTTCTGGCTGTGTGGGTGATAAATTACCAGGCTTTTGGAAGATTTTACCGAGATTTTCATTATTGTTCATCATTTTCTGCATTGTATTCATAGCCGCTTGCTGTTGATTTGCGGGATTCATTTGAATTGCAATGGCCATTGGATCGAAGCCCAAGTCACCGCCTAAACCTTGCATTACCCCTGGAAACATTTCATTGAATTTTCTTATACCTTGATTATGTTGTCCGTAATTAGGTGCTTGTTGTGGTAATTGAGTTTGTTGCATTGGATTTGCTTGTTGCGTTGGATTTACTGATTGCATGTTCGACATTGTATTTGTTATATTGGCGGCATAGACATTCTGCTCATTTGGATTGATGTTTTTACCATACGATTGTGCGGGATTATTAAAGTTACCATAATTAGGCATTGATAAAGGTGTCACTCCAACTTTTCCATGGGGTGATTGAGGAGCGTCAGTGAGCATCGGTTGCTTTAGTTGATTGCCTTGTTGTTGCTGTGGCGCTCCTACAATAGACTCCCCGTTTATCATATTCATAATTTGAGGACCCATCCCTCCTAAATATTGCTGATGCTGAGCTGTACCTGGCATTTGGGAATTTTGCATCATCTGAGGATTTTGCATCATATTATGTTGATTTTGCATCTGATTGGATGGTATCATATTATTATTCGTATAATTTTGATTCATGGGAACTTGGTTGTAAGAATTCAAACCTTGTTGCGTTTGATTCAAACCCATTTTTGCACCCATTTCGTTGTTCATGATTGTGTTTGCAGGACTAATGGTTTTAAGATCATGGTAAACCTCCTTGACCACCGGTTGCATTAATTTTTCATTTAAAAAGTTATAAGTATCAGCGTACAGTTTAGGTGGATTGCAACGACCCATGCAAGAATAGGGAGCCTGTTGTGAATAGGGCTCTCCACCTGCAACCCCGTTATACCCGCATCCGTGCCCATGGCAACAGCCGTGTCTATAACCTCCCTGTTGTACAAACGGCGATGCCATTGAGTTATTATGTTGATTTGAATTACCAAACAATTTTCCCATGCAACCGCTGTAATTAAAAAAAATACTTTATGATTCTATCAGTGTATTACTAGGTATCAGCTGTTTACATATTGTATGGCACTACTTACCAGTCTGCACTCTGTAACTGATTTACAACGCTCCCTAATTCGCTTAATATCTTTTGCTTATTTAAAGTCATTGCCTACTTTCCTGAAAATTTTTATTACTTTCAAAATTTTGATTTCAAAATAATGTATTTTACATCCAAATGATAATTGCCAAATAAGTCTTTTGTTATTTTTTAATCGTAATAAAAAATCTTATTTTTCAAGCCATGTTTCCAGTTTTAGACGAAAAAATATATTAAACCTATATAAAATTAATAAATATTAAGATTTCGTCATTACATTTTTATTATTATATTCTAATTGCTGAATTCATGTAAAACATTATTTCATTTTTCATTTTTTTATATAATTTTGATTTATAGCACAACATATTATTTTATTTGTACAAGTATCCGAATGGGTTCAAAGTCAAACTGACTGATGACGTCAAAGTTCAACTTGAAAGTTGAAACTTGAAATTATAATCATTCTGTGCCTGCACCTAGATTGCTCGGGGTCACGTATTTTTAAATTAAATTTCCATTTTGGCTTTTATCAGTGCCTGATAAGTTATATCTTTAATAATTTAACTGTTATCAGTGTAATACTTCAAATTCTGTGCAAAGGATTCAATATAGAGTGTTACATTTTCCGTGTAGATATAAATTCGCAATAATAGCGGTACAAGCAGTCGTCGCAGTTCAACGTTGAGTAATCGAGGTAATTATAAAACACCAAAATGGGTAGAAAAGTTTTCGTAGTTGGTGTTGGAATGACTAAATTTGTTAAGCCTAGTCCAGACAAAGATTATCCCGAGCTAGGCAAAGAGGCCGTTTTAGCTGCCTTAGCTGACGCCCGTATCAAATATGATGACGTACAGCAAGCTGTCTGCGGCTATGTCTTCGGCGACTCGACTAGCGGTCAGCGCGTATTGTACCAGGTCGGAATGACCGGCATCCCGATTTACAATGTGAATAACAACTGTTCGACCGGCTCTAATGCTTTGTTCCTCGGTAAGCAACTCATCGAAGGAGGTATATCTGATGTCATCCTCGCCGTTGGATTTGAAAAAATGGCTCCTGGTGCGTTGGGAGGGGGCGCTTACACGGACAGAACGAATCCAATGGACAAGCACACATTGAAAATGGCAGATCTGGCTGAACTTACAGGTGCTCCAATGACCGCTCAATATTTCGGTAATGCTGGGCTTGAGCATATGAAGAAGTATGGCACCACTGAGGTGCACATTGCAAAAATCGCAGCGAAAAACCACCGCCACGGAGCAAAGAATCCACGCGCGCAAGGAAACAGGGAGTACACAGTTGAGGAAGTATTAAAATCCCGTAAAGTGTATGGTCCCCTCAACAAGCTCGCTTGTTGCCCGACAAGTGATGGTGCTGCTGCTGCTGTCCTCATGTCTGAGGAAGCCGTAATCAAGTACGGCCTGCAGAGCAAAGCTGTAGAAATCATTGGTATGGAGATGGCAACAGACACTGAGGGTGTGTTCAAGGAAAACAGTTTAATGAAAGTTGCTGGGTCTGATATGACTAAATTAGCAGCCGAGCGCCTCTACGCCAAGACTGGTATTTCTCCAATGCAAGTAGATGTGGTAGAATTGCATGATTGCTTCGCTACCAATGAAATGATCACATACGAAGGGCTTCAGCTCTGCAAGGAGGGAGAGGCAGGCAAGTTCATAGATGCCGGAGACAATACTTATGGCGGCAGAGTTGTTGTCAACCCCAGTGGTGGACTAATAGCCAAAGGTCATCCCTTGGGAGCTACGGGACTAGCTCAATGTTCCGAACTTGTGTGGCAACTGCGAGGCGAAGCCGGCGATAGACAGGTTCGTTAAAATTTCTCAATGGTTGTCGGTGCAAGACATGTGACTGTAAACTGCTGATTACACCACTCAATACTACATACCACTGTGATATAATTGTTTTACTTGGTTGCCGGTAAACCTGTATTGTACTCAATGTGTATCATGCCTATATTACATTAGAAATATGTGTACTATATAACAGAATACAACGACGAAAACTGTGATTGTTTCTAAATTGACATTGGTAATAGGGTTACATGAATATCTGCTCACTGAACATTTTTGTGATATGTATAATTGTATTATTGTCCGTTGTGTAGTTTTCATTTTCCTCTTTGAAATGACTGTACTGTATTATTTTGTTATGTTCTTATAGATAACTTATGATACCATTGTATATAAGGACATTGCACCTAAAATGATAACATACTCGCTGATAAACAATGTTTTTCATTGCTGTATTTTATCATTCTGCAATGTTAAAATCTTCACATTACAAAATTACATACCATAACCTTTATGACATGAGAATACATAAATGAATACCTACATATTATTTACAATGCTCACTTTCAAGGTTTATGTTCTCGAAAATTCGATGTTATTTCATACAATATAATGTTTATATCTATTGTGTTAATTTTTCCTGTTGTCTGGCTTATAAACTCAGTTTAATGTTTGCAGGTACCTCGAGCGCGTATTGGTCTGCAGCATAACTTAGGTCTCGGAGGAGCAGTAGTCATTACAATGTACCGCAAGGGATTCCAGAATGCCAGCCCTAACCAGGTTGCAGCCATCACTGACAACCCTGAAGGGTTCAAAGTATTCAAATACATGAAAATCTTAGAGGAGGCGATGCAAACAGATGAGGAAAAACTCATCGAAAAGGTCAGAGGAATCTACGGATTCAAGGTCAAAGGACCCGGCGGTCTTGAAGGATACTGGGTGATCAACGCCAAGGAAGGCAAGGGGAAAGTCACGTACAACGGCAAAGAAAAGTGTGACGTCACATTCACAATCAACGACGACGATGTCGTCGACCTGATCTCCGGCAAACTTAACCCGCAGAAGGCATTCTTCCAAGGGAAGATCAAGATCCAAGGAAACATGGGACTCGCGATGAAACTGACAGATTTACAGCGCACGGCGGCAGGCAGAATCGATAAGATCCGATCCAAACTGTAAATACCGCTTGGAACCGGTTTTAACCAGCAATTACCGCTAAAATCTGGGCTACGGTGCGGGCATGGGCATTTAATTGTAAATATTTTCACAAACTTAGTACATGTAGAGTAGTATGTGCATAAGGTTTATCCAAATGTTTATAAATCATTCCATTTTTAACACGAAATGGCATTATGAATTATGATGGTATTGTTGTTGAGATATTTTTTATAAATTAAATATTTTATATAAGACTGGCGTTTTTGTTTATACCATTAAGTAGCAAGAGTATGATGTTGCAAGTTTCGACGATCGCGATCGTAGAGTGTTGCGTAATGCGAGTTTCCTTATTACACAAGTCCCAAGTATTAAGTTGTGAATTAATTATAAAGTTATAAATGATTATTTGCAAAAAATATTTCTATTTGTGTGCTAAATATGCAAATTAGCATTTTATTGGGTAGATTTTTCCACAGTTTTAACAGTGGATTGAGTTGAAATTTCAATATTAACTACTGACAAGTTTAATTTGTCTTTGTACTAAGTAAAACATTTTGTTTCTCTTGAAGATTTGTTTGTCAGAGGTCAGGAACTTAGCGTTTGCGCATTGAGGTCATCTCGATATCTTTACAAACATGTTATTGTATTATGATTTATGAGTTAAAATTAGTCACTTCGGTTTGGTGTGTGTTTGGTTTCAAATTGGCGAAAATATTAATGTTTTATGTTGGTAATAAAAACGTCCAATCTCGTCTAAATTAGGTATATTTTCTTAAATAATAAACATGATTGAACATTTATTTCGAATAGATTCTAAAATACAAAATTTTTAGATTCTATACTTTCCACTCTAGATAAATATTTCCATCACTTAATTAAAGTGATTTTTTGCTTTGAAATAGTAAGTGTATTTAGGTAGGCCTTTTAAAGGTATATTTGGCAATTTTACTAACGAATTTTAGTTTTTTCTTACACTGACCTAGCCAATTTTGTATGATAATTTATTTGAATAAACCGGTATACCAAACCAACTACAAATAGGGCGAGGTAGGCTGTGGAGGTAGGTAAACCTACTGACCTACCACATCATAATATTATGTAGGTATGTAGTTATACTTTAAATTATCGAATTAGGTATAAATATAAAGCTTTCTTGAATCCATTGTAACAACAAACAATCATTAAAATCGGTCCAGCCGTTTAGCAGGAGTTCGGTGACGAATCAATTATCAAATCTAATCAATGTGTCACTCCTTTTTTATAGACAAGCGAATGAACCTTTTGCTACCATTTTTGAACCATTGAACCATTTTGCTATAAAATGTAGACAGTACTTGCCAAACATACTCTGCCATATGGCTCTACCTGTGTCTTAGCTGTCTGCTGACCGTACTAAAGCGGCAAATAAAAGCATTCTGAATGATTTCTGGAGTAAAACAAAGTTTTTCCTTTAACAAATTATCAGAGTTCAATATCTTTATAACTTAACTAGCTTTCCGCCCCGGCTTCGCCCGTGGTACCTACATGTTTAAACTATCCTATCTCTCAAGTTGGATCGAACTGCACATGGTGTGTGAATTTTATTATAATCGGTTAAGTGGTTTAGGAGTCCATTGAGGACAAACATTGTGACACGAGATTTATATATATTAAGAAGATAAAAACAAGGGACAAATTGTAAGATTATTCACTATAATTATCTGGCAATTTTATTCAAGAAAATAACAATTAGCAGATTACGATTTTTCTCCTCCGATTAATATTTAATAGCTAAAATGAATTCATATGAATATTATAAATCAAATTTGTATAAATAAAAGACGTGTGTGAACGTTCGCTGATAATTTATTTAATAGATAATCTATTTTTGTTAAAATTAAATTAGAGCTTGCAAAATATTACAAAATATACAGAATTGATGAGTAAATTCTTTTGGTTTCGTTTATCGTTTTCTCTACATTTGGATTTTGGACATAGTCGTCTGTTTATAGTACAGTCCCAAAAGGCTACGATATTTTTTGTTTTGTTTTGTTTTGTAACCATGACTATTGAAATATGTGAAACATTGCCTTTACATAAATATGGATTTCATTAATTTATTTTATTCCCTTTCAAATGCGTTTTTCCTAGAGAATTACTTCATACTTGCGTAAGATATATCGGTAGGTACCTACGATGGTAAACCCATGAATTATTGGCAAATAAACAAGGAAGGAAGCCCGGATACTTACGTAAATCAAGAATCAAGGGGACATAAATGAGGAAGATCTGCACATGAGAAATAAATATTATTTGTAATGATTTATGACTTCGAGCGTAATTAATAACGTAAATATTTTTTTTTGTTTTACACAAAATCTGAAATTTCATAAATATACTTGTTACTAGGTACCTACAACTACCTGGGTATCTAAATAAATTAATATTTTTAGCGAAAGTTAAAAGGCAATAAATAAAATAACTACATAGCTGAATGAAAGGAAACCAACTACTTAACCGAATGAAAAAAACGCCTTTTTAATTTACAAGAAATACAAATACATCATTTACAAGCGAATAATAATTTGTAATCCGAATTTCGTCAGGTAATTAAAATTATTAATTCGCAATCTTATCTTTTAGAAGTATTAAAATCGAAATACTTAATAACTAAGCTGATAGTGTTTGAAAAGATTTAATTATATAATCTGAGGCGGTCTGATATAAGTACAATAATCAAGCACCGTTTCACTTTGCAACTGAGTTTTAAGAGGGTTACCTACAAGGTAAAATAACTTTAATAATCGATGTATAAGTAATTGTACCTACATACGTACCTACATTGTTGAATTATATCTTGAAAGTTTAACTAATGAAATGTATTGCCACCTTTAATTAATGAAATGTATTGCCACCGTCATTCGTCAACCATCTAATCTATACTAATATTATAAAGCTGAAGAGTTTGTTTGTTTGTTTGAACGCGCTAATCTCGGGAACTACTGGTCCGATTTGAAAAATTCTTTCGGTGTTAGATAGCCCATTTATCGAGGAAGGTTATAGGCTATATATCATCACGCTACGACCAATTACAGGGGTGGAGCCACGGGGGTGAAACCGCGCGGAGCAGCTAGTATTATATATGGTGATATGACATCTATCCCATAAGGCTGCTGTACAGGGGTGTGGTAGAGTGAACTAGCATTCTACTCTACCAGTTTTAGTAGAGTAACTGACCAAATTTTAGTACTCTGCTTTACCAATGGTGTCTAAATAAGTATAGGTAACTGTAAGTAGGACAGTTAGTACTCTACCACTCTACTCTACCGTTTACTCTACCCGTGTACAGCAGCCAATGTATATACTTCACGTATACTTACTAGACGGCTATGTATTTAAAATAAATAGGTACGGTCTAATATTTAAAATAGTTAATCATTTATAACCTTAGGACGGGTTCACAGTCTGACCTCCGTATATAATTGTATGAGAATTAACATTGTGTGGAAATGACGATAGACTATAGCTAATAAAACATGTATATGACGTGTATTTTATGTCAGATAATATTAAAATTAAAATAAAAGTTCAGAAACTCCGTTCTTTTTGGAAGTGCATAAATAAACAAATTGGAAAATTACACGCATATTTCTGTAAGATGCCATTGAGTGATGTATCATCATCTATTTAAACTAAACAAGTTAAGAATATTTTCCACGATACATATTGCCTACTAATAATAACCGCATCAAAAACGGATCATCCATTTGGGCGCTACGATACTCTAATATAGTACCTACACCTCGTTTTACGTAGTGGCTGTAAAATAAAATAAAAAACCCAACTATTGATTGATTAGATTTTATAACTCAGTAGGTACTGATTTATTTTTATTTATTTTGGTAAATAATATTGTAAAAATGATACAACCGGTTCTTATACAGGTTAGTTAAGTTTTTTTTGTAAGTTTGTAAAAAAATGTGTTATGAATAACGCAAATATAAAAATAATATATCACGACGAAACCATAAATTATGTTCACTCTAGTCACAGGCCACAGCAATTAATTTTACATAGAACTTCGTAGTACTTAGGTATTAAATTAGGTATTAAATATTATCCAAGGCAAAGACAACGACTCGCTTAAAATATAATAGATATTAACTTTATGAGCCAATATCTATTGTAAAAAAATAAAGATTTACATTTTGTTTACTTCTTTAAGTAACGATTAAAATGATTAACTTTAAGAAAATCCTCTATACTGTTAGAAAGCTTGGTAAGTAGGTATATCTTTACCGAATAAGTAATTGTTTATTCATTTTCTATTTCATTTTAGCCACTTGCATCTTTGTCGCAGGATCATTGAAATATTTTTGAAGTGAAAACTTCTTTAGCGGCGTTGAGCACTTTTTCTGTAATGGGTATAAAATGGTATAAAATCTTAAACTCGCGTCAGAACACGTAACCTGATCGAAAAAGCGTAAGACTGATAGGTACCATTCCAAAATATCAAGCATGCTCAACGATAATCAAGTTTTCACTTCTGCCGGCACTCCCGGAGTCCCGGAGTGCAACCCGTCTTTTTTTCTTAAATATTTCACTGAAACAGTAAACACAATACACATGCATCCGCTGTGTTGATGAACTGCCGCAAATATGGAAAATTACAAACTTTCACATTCTTCTTAAAATAATCATTCATCGTATCGTATCTAAAGAAATATACCTATTGGTTAATCTAAATAAAGAATAGTAGAAAGAAGTTCAATCAATTCTATCAAGAGCGATGTGATAAAATAACGACCTTTGTACACTTTTTTATGCAAAGCGATACATGTAGATAAATTATTTATAAACCGGTTATTTCGTTAATCAACAAAAATAGAAGAAGATAGTGAAGACGATAATTTGCAAGATATCTGAGATATTTTTCATTACATACCTACATATTGAGATTTTTTAAAGATTACTAGCTCATTTTTTTTTGTTTGAAAGAGCTAATCAGATTACAGGTGCTAAATAAAAAAGTGTCATTTTTTTCAATGGAATTTATTTATAGATTTTACTCTAACTTCTAAGAAATTGCAGTTTTGAAGTGGATAGATCCCGATGAAAAGTTATAAATAAAACGGGGCTGGTTATAAACTGAAATAATATCAAAAAAATGAACAACACTATACTTAGGTAAATAGTTAGGTAATTCATTTTAGAAACATACATATTATTATTTTATTTTTGCCTTGATACTATTAAAGGTCATATTCATATAAAAAAGTTAAAATGATAAAAACTTTACGTCTCGGTGAAGAGAAAGTTAAAACGAAAACATAAACCATCTCAACAACTATATACAGTGTTTCAAGAAATTAGCGCCATCTATTACAAATTATACAAACTTGTTTCTTTTTCATAATGATTGGATACGCGTACTAAATAATATCACATTATTGTAATATGGTATCATTACAATACAGATGATAAAATCTATGGAAATTATGAAAGCACTGTTTCTCATGGGAATATAGTTGAAAAATGTTTCTGTTTCCAGCTGAAAGCAGTAACACAATCGCTAGAGGGTGAGAAAATATTAACTTAGCATTTGTCGGCAAAATGAAGGGTGCTGATTTGAGGAATTTGGTTTCATGGTATTTTATAATGATTAATCAAGTATTTTAAATATATTAATAATTCTAACTAAATATTTTTATTGAATGTCATATAATATCACTATCTAACTTTTCTAGAAAGAAAAGTACGATTGTTAAAATCATATTAAAAAGTAAGGTCCCTTTGCGGGCATAATGCTTTCACTGATCTTGACTTCTTTACGGATAATTTTTTTGAGCTCGGGATTCGAACCCATGACCTCGGTTAATCACTCATGCGTTGGTAATTCATTCACTGATTAGTTATCCTGATGTGGAAATAAAAAAATTCAAATTATAAGATGCCTCTGGGCGGGAATTCTACATTTTGGGAGAAATAAAACCGTCATCAACTTGAAATATTTTATTTTGCGACTGTAGTGGTGGCATCTTTTTCAAAGAATACATAGTGTATTAACAATCATACATTGAGATCACAGGAGTAAATCATACCCTGGCAAATCACCAATTATTACGTGCGCATTTTGTTCATATCTTTTATCTGCGGAGTTTAAATAAAGTAAAAACGCGCACCATTTTTTGACGATTCTTGGATAGAATGGAAATTATTAAACAATATTTAAAAATATATTGATTTCACATATAAAAATAGAAGCATCATGATATATAAATAATAAAAGCAAGATTGAGATTTAAAAAAAATAATAAAAGGTCTATAAATGTAATATAATTTTATATCGATAAAAGATATAAACAAAAATTTGCGCCTTATTTTATACTTTAGTGTAACAGCCTGGCATTCCTTTACAATGTATTACAGTTCTGTAAAACAATATTTACATATTTTGTACTCTCACTGTCTATATGATGCAGTTTTATAATAAATTGTGTCTTTTCCTGTGATGTTTACGTAATTTGTAATAAATATACCTTATTAATTAAATATAGGCTTGAAAATATTGGGATATTATGCTGTTAAATTGTTTAGTATAATAATAACTGCAAACAAGGTAATATTATTCTAAATAGTAGGTACATTATAGTAGCTATATCTACAGTTGTTTAATATTTTAAATTTTGTATTTTTTTAACAGAATATCGTCAATATTAAACATGTTTGCAATTATTTTTTAATTAAGTATACCTATGTACTTTACGTTTACACAAAAATTATTGAAATAATCGTTATTTACTTTTACGAATGGCAAGAATATTTTCAATATGGCGGCAATTCTAAAAATAATATTGTGATGTCTATTGGAATTATTATTATGCACAATTAGTATTATTTAACGATTTTGATTTTTTGCCATAAGTACCTACTTATCATGTCATACGATATTTATATTTGCAGTGTCCTTTACCTTCTTTTTCACGGAATACAATAAAATATTTTTAAAGGCCAAACCATGGGCCAAACATTCTTGGCCACTAACAATATTTTCCAATCCTTTAACAATTTCATGTCAATTTATTTGCGGATTGTCAAGGCTATTTTGACCAAAATATGCCAAAGAATCTATCATAGACAATATTTTGTATGTATGTATGTATATACTGATTATATTTTGATGTAAGTATAACACTGGTCAACAATGATTTTGTTGCTCTGGATGTGAAAGTGGTTTTGAATAATTTAATGCATATTATATATAAAACTATTAATGGTTTTGGTAGATTGGCTCTAGTTTTTTTTTAATCCTAATTTTCTTATTATAGACTCTAAAACGCAGCATGAAATAGAAGGTATATTTGTTTAACATCATTTATTTATTACAAAGTTTTACTAATTATTTTGTTTTAGTATTTAATTAATTCAAATGGATATAAAAATAGAGAAAAATCATTAAAACTTATGAAATAGTACAAGGAAATAGATTTTATAAGCTTCTCTTCTTAGTTAATTTTGGGACAATACTTTTGTTATGGACCATCAGGAATCTGCCATCATGTGACGATCCCATATACCCTGGGACCTTAATTCCATAATTTTTACTTCTTTTTCGATGCGTTCTTCCTGTTTCTCACAGAAATTTCGCAGATTTACTGGATATCTATCCAGAAGACTGTGGGGAAAGTGTAGCTTTATGTTCGTAATTGCTCATAAAATAATGAAGTTTTTTAACAACTGTTGTGCAATTTCTTTATAATTTGGTGTTTTAAATTTACCTTAAATTTATCAATACTATATCTCTCCATAATTTACATTCCGCATCAGTTATAAAATTTTGTTAAATTTCCATCTTTTATCAATTTTCGACACGCCCGTCCTGTAGGGCCGTCGGGTATTCTTCTTATACTTCTAGATTCCCTCAAAGGCCTAAATTCTCATATTTATTAATTATTCCTAATTAATTTGCTTTGTCTAATTCTATTAATAAAAACATCAAGGGAATTTCGTATACCTATCCACTTTGCTGACCAAGTGCTACTGGGTTTCTTCAACTCAGTACAAACCGGACATTGTTGTTCATAAAAATGATTTTTTTACAGAAAT
>CAJQZN010016786.1:0-11425 GCA_907164685.1 Colias eurytheme | reverse complement strand
GTATAAAGAGGAGATGTAAGTGGCGTTATAAGTCAAGGTGTGAATGTCAAACTCAAATTAATTAATATATTGAATACTAGCGGTCCGCCCCGGCTTCGCCCGTGGTACATATTTACGTTTTTTCTACATAAGAACCATCCTCGTACTTCAAGGAATATAATAGAAAAGAATAATCGAAATCGGTTCAGCCATTCACACGTGATGCCGTGACAACGCGAAACGGGTGCAGACCCGCCGCCTTTTTTATTTTTATAGCTCCCGCCGCGCAGCGCGTCGAACGCGGCAACTGATACACAAAAATAATCCTTATGGCTGCATGATTCTGTATTCACGCGCGATGACTTATAACGTATTTCATGTATAACTTTGGTGTTTCTACACCGATTTACATGATTCTTTTACTATAACCTGCCCAGGAGTATGAAGAATAATTGTGCTAAATTTAGTTAAAATCCGTCGGGTAGTTTTTGTTCCTATAACGAATATACAGACAGACAGACAGACAGACGGACAAAAATTTTACTGATAGCATTTTTGGCATCAGTAGCGATCCCTTATCACCCCTTCATAGTTTTTTTTTAAATATATTTCATGTACAGAATTGGCCTCTCTACAGGTTTATTATAAGTATAGATTTAGAACAAATTAGTTTTAATAAAATCAACACTTACAAGCTAATAGGAGATGGAAATATGTTAGTTTTTAAAATAATCTGTTTTTGTCAAAAAATAGAATAAGTTTTTAACATATTTGGGTAAATGTTTAGTTTAAAATATAATCTGAAGGAAACATACCAGGATTGGAAATAATTTTATTTGTTCCTTGAGTTTCTTGTACCTTTAGCATTGCAAATCTCTTGGCTTTACGCTTCCATAAATATCTTTCATTGTAATTTACCTGAAATTTAATACAATTCAATACATTTTATTGGATATTTTCATTAATCCTTGAATATAAAAAACCCTTCTCATTGATTTTAAAAGTTTGGTAGTATGGTTTGCATCATAACATAGAAATCAACATGAATGTAGTATCTACCAAATGTAACTGTGACACAAACAAAACCAAACAAAATTATATGATTTGTTACTTACATTAGCCCACATTTCTCCCAAGCGTTTAGATATAGCCGAAAAGTCCATATCAGGGTGTTTTCTTAGTAATTCATTTCTTGCTTCTTTTGCCCACATCATGTATGCAGTAATGCGGGTTTTGCCTGAAAATAATTTTATAATTAACTAGCTGCGCTCTGCTGTTTAACCCCCATTGCTCCACTCCTATTGGTCTTTGGGTGATGATATATAATATAGCCTCGATAAATGGGCTATATAACACCGAAAGAATTTTTCAAATCCGACCAGTAGTTCCTGAGATTAGCGTGTTCAAACAAACAAACTCCTCAGCTTTATAATATTGCTGTGTTAAATACCTTAGGCCTAGTTAAGCTAGCCTATAGGCTATATATCATCACCCTAAGACCAACAGGAGCGAAGCAATACGGGCGAAACTGCGGGGCACAGTTTATAAAATAAAGTAATATCTTACCCTTATCCTTTCTCTGTGCTTTAGCTCGGCCGACCACCTTGCCATCTTTAACAATAAGCTTCTTCTTAGTGCTTTTCTCCATCATGTATAGCGAGTTGGCCGGTGTGCGAGTAGACCCTTCCTCAGAGCCTGAACTGTCTGTTTCCATACTAAAATGAAAAAAAAAATGTTTATTTGATTAATTAATTAGTAGTAAAGCAGAAATTTAAATAAATCAAATAGCAGAAATAATTGTGTGACAACTGACAATGTATAATTGTGTTGGGAGTTGGATTACCAACTATAATTATTATATAAATGACTAGCTTTCCGCCCGCGGCTTCACCTGCATTTTCAAAGAAAAACCCGCATAGTTCCCATTCCGTGGGATTTCCAGGATAAAACCTATCCTATGTGTTAATCCAAGTTATCCTCTATATGTGTGCTTAATTTAATTGTAATCGGTTCAGTAGTATTTGCGTGAAAGAGTAACAAACACACAAACTTTCACATTTATAATATTAGTAGGATAAACAAGTTATAGATGATAAACAAGTAGTTGAAAAAATGCGAAAATGAAATCACAATTTATAACTGTAAGAATTTTCTATCACAGAAAAATATTCAATTCCATATTGTTGTCAACATGAAGTAATTCAATTATGAATTGTACATATTAATATACATAGAAATAGATAATACAGTACAGTTCATAATGAATGGCAAAGACACAACGAAAATAAGAAGCTACGATACTAAATTACACTTCATATAAGTCCAATTAACATCTACGACAAAATACCTGTCCGCATTTTCGCCGGTATTCTCATAGTAATCAGACTCGCTGCCTGACGCTGTCCCAGCTTCTTCCATCGGCTTTGGAGGCGGTTCCTGATATTCTGGCTGCTCGACCTCTTGTCGAAAACCAGCGTACGATTTGACTGGGGTCTGACGACGGAACCGCGTTTCAATATCATCAGGGGACTCAAAGTCCATTAATTTAGAACTCTTCTTCCTTACTCGCCCGCTTCGCGATACACCAGTTACTTCGAGATCTTTAAAATGCGTAGATGTTATTAATTATATAAACATTGGTTTTTAGCGCTGTTATTAACTGCATGTATACATACCGTCTTGCATGGTGGTAATATAAGATCAGTGAAGGTCTAGAATTATAATAATACTTTTAATTTCACTACAAACACTAGGTTTTATTAAGATTTGGTTATTTGATTTTGATTTAACACAATTTTTGATTTTATTCAGTTTTTTATCCAAGCTGCGCGGCAAATGTCATTTTTGGCGGCGTCAATTTTTTTGCTGTCACTTCTGTCTGTCAAAAACATTTATTTTTAAATATGGCAATAAAAATATAAAGTAGAAGTAGAAAGTGAGTAGAAATAAGTAGAAAGTAGAAACTAGAAAGTATTTAAATTACATAAGATAATATCTAGACTATCGTTAAAAAAGATATTATTTTAAAGAAAAAATATGCAATTTTATTAAGAGGCGAGTGATAGGCTTGTGTTATGTGCTTTAAATACCACCGTAAAACATTTAACTCCCATGAGAAATAACTGTGCTACCCTTAAATTTGTTTTCAATAGATATGTTTTTAAAATAATTCCATGAAGATTATATTTTTAAAGTTGGTAAACTTGAAGATAATCAAGTTCAAACACAGAACAGTATAAACTATAAACAAATAGAACTGCTATAATATCATAATTATATAGTATGAAAATACACGTCCTAGGTCCTAGCTACATGTTCTTAAATTCATCATATTATTTAAAATACATTCTTCATTTTATGTTAGGTTGCTAATCATACAAAGAAACACACATAAAACGATTAATAATTTATTGTGCTAAATCAGTAACAAAACAGAAGCCGTATCCTTACACATTAATATAAAAATAACCCATTTTATAAAGTTGCAAGTATAAAATTTTTACCTATTTACATATTAGTGGAGTACAGATAACATAAAAAGTGGACTGTTACTTTAGTCAGTCTGTAAGAGTTATAGAAAAGGAAACGGTAAATTTTTAACACATAAAAAAATATTTGAAGGTGGTATAATTATTATTATATAAGTACAAGAAATCCCCATGGCTTAAGACTTAGTATGTATTTTAAATTTTTATCTATGTATTGTCTTGTTAATATTTTTTCAATAATCCCATGTATAGACTGCATTTATCGGTATAAATTATCAAGTTACGTTAAAAATACGCCCAATAAGAATATCACAAAGTAATACAATATAATTCCGAATCGCCAATTGTCAATAAAAATAAACGATCGCCTTGATTTTTCTCGATTAAAAAATCAACTTACGCGCCCAAAAATGTTACCGAAAATGACAACTACGCACATTATGACACCAATGGCCGTTAGAATTTGATTCGATTCTAGAACGACGGGTGGTTTTTCCCGCTCTTTGTCCGCATCGTCCAAGTCCTGATGTACCACAGATAATGCTTTCGCAATTTCCGCGTCAGATTTCGCGCTAGTTTGCGCGGAGGCCACTACCAACCTTTTTAGATCGCGTATTTGCGTTTCGAACACGTGCTCCTGATGGTTTATGTGATCTGTGTAGAAAGATAATAAATAATTAAAAAATTAACAGGCAAACATTTCTTTATATAAGCAACGATTAAAGTTTTTTTTTCTCCTATCATATGAATTTTTGTTAGGTTTTATTTTGAACTTTCAGAAAACTTAGAAGTTAAGGTAAGAAGATAGATTTTAAACCTCTTGTGGAATCACAAGCATTTATTAGTAAAGGATTTAAATAACAGTTATAATTTAATGATGTATTAAAATTTTGGAAAGCATCTTACAATTTTTTAACACTAAAAATTAAAGTAAGATATCTCACCTATTAACGAAGACTGCTTGCTGACTAGATTATTTATATTATCCTGCATTAATGTTAAATTATGTGCAAGTTGTTCCTGTAACAAATACAAGAATGTTAGAATTGCATAAATTACATACAATTCTTGTTAAGAATTTGAAAAATACACGTTACTACGGTATAGCTAAAGGCGGTTTCGAATTGCGTTCTAACAACCACATTAAATATGCGAAAATCCATATTAACGACACTATCACACACATTCTTCTCAGAGGACCACACCTAATACGCAAAACCCTGATTTAATCCATTGAGATATACATATGGAGACGACACCACCTACATCACTTATGTTCCGCTCAACATAAGCCATATGGCTTAATTGCACGCTCATTTTTTATTTGTTTTAAAGTGAAACGCATCAAATATGCCTTCGTGTGTGTTACGATATTGCACAAATAATATAAATAATACGGAAAAGTGACTAACATAACTTTTCATCGGTAAGTACCTAACTAGATAATAATTCTTAAAACTTAGTTAGAGCAAAAAAATGGCGCACAGATTTTGTTCGTGGTGTCTCCTCCATACATAGTAATATTATCTCAATGGATTTAATCACATTTTTTCACACAAATCCGGCTCGAAGGACCACACTCAATACTCGAACCCGTCTATTTCATACACAACCGCTTTAACTACACTTATTTCACACCAATCTTCATAGCACCACACCTGATAAGCAAACTCGGTCTTCATAGCCTCAGATATATCAGCTCTACTGGCTGTGCCTCCCCCCGCTATAGTGTAGAGCACGATCGCACTGCGCGCCATTTGCTTTTCCATAATATTTCTAACATTACCACACATTCACAAAAATCTGGCTTTAAGGACGACACCTAATACACAATACTGTCTTTACCACACTATTTCACACAAAGCTGGCTGGAAATACCTCAAATAAAATGTGAAATGCAATAATATGCCATCTTAACGACACTATTTCACTCAAATCCGGCTTGAAAGACCACACCTAATACGCACTTTTTAACAAGAAAACGCATTAATCACTGTATTTCACACAAATCCGGCTTGAAGGACCATTTAATAACACTATTTCACACCAATCTTCATAGCACCACACCTGATAAGCGAACTCCGTCTTCATAGCCTCGCTTATATCAGCCCTGCTAGCTGTGCCGCCCCCCGCTATAGTGTATAGCACGCTCGCACTGCGCGCCATTTGCTGTTCCATCATGTCGCGGAATTCCGCCATTTTGAGTCTGTTGTTTATGGTCGAACCGGCTATGCCGAGCACTGTGCCTGTGGAGAAAAAAAAAGGAAATGTCAAAAATCCACATGTAGATACATGAAAGATCTATTTTAGAAATAAAAATTAAAAAAAATGGTAGTTTTATTTAGCATCCATAATTTCAACACCTATTTGTCAATATGTACACAACATGATGAAGGTATATTTCTGTATTGCATGATTTTTTAAGTTACATTAAAATCTATTATTCATTTAAATCAACGTCATTAAATCACCGAAAATCTCGATAAAATTAATTAACGATAACAACAATTTGTTTAATCACACAGCACTGCTAAGTCGCAACATAATAATGCTTAAGTTAATAATTCATCTCAGGTCGATTCAATATTATCTGTCACACAATAAAAGGACATACAGCTATTATTACTTAAAATATTTAAAGGTAAAACTGTGCTTTATAGGGCGTCGAGTTGAGAGTCGTAAATTTTATGGTTAGCTATTGTCCTATGGAACCTAAATTTCATTTGACGGAAACTTTTAGTTTTTGACTTAGGGAGCGTCCATAAATTACGTGAGGTGTTTTTGTCTATTTTTTGACCCTCCCTCCCCCTCTGGTGAGATATCATGAGATTTTATTGAACCCCCTCCCCCATCCCCCCATCTCACGTGAGATATTTCAAAATGTGGGTTTCTTATGTTTATTTGTCATTGTAAAAAGAAAAAAAATTGCTTCGTGCTTTTGTTTACGACTAGTTAAAAATAGTATTTAATATTGCTGAAAGTTATAATAATTAGTTAAGTAACAATAGAATATTTAAATCTTAACCGTAACATTAAAATCTTAAGCATGTTATTTGGATTAAATGGACCAAAAGGGTATAATTTGTTTTGTTTCAATTAGAAAAAAATTGCGTGATATTTGCCGACACCCCCCCCTCTCCCCAACGTAAGGTTAGATGAGATTTTACTCGACCCCCTCCCCCCTAAAACAACTCACGTAATTTATGGACACCCCCTTACGAATTTTTAAAAATCGGAAAATTACTATAGAAAGTTACGCCATTTTTATTTTGTTACGCATATTATTTTATTGTTTTGACAGTGTCAAATTTGGCGATTCATTTCACGTAAAACAATTCGAGACGCTCCGCTCGCAAATTTAATTTCACATTTAGGGTCCATAGGACAATAGCTAACCACAAAACAATTTACGACTCTGAACTCGAAGCCCTATAAAGTACAGTTTAGCCTATCACTACATAGTATAAAACAAAGTCGCTTTCTCTGTCCCTATGTCCCTTTGTATGCTTAAATCTTTAAAACTACGCAACGGATTTTGATGGGGTTTTTTTTTTAATAGATAGAGTGATTCAAGAGGAAGGTTTTAGTATATAATTTATTAGGTTTTAGACAAAGCGGGCGAAGCCGCGGGCGGTAAGCTAGTTTAAATATATATCACATCACAAACTCTGAAACTCACCGAAAATCGACGCCACAATGTACCAATACTTATTTCTCTCAGCGTGAGCTCTCTCTCTCTCATGTCCCAGTTTCACAGCCGCTGACATCGTCGCGAACAACTCTCTCTCCTCTCTCTCCGCTTCCGAGAAGAGAGTTCGAGCCGCACGCTCTTGGATTATCAGCTGTAAGGAAGAAATTTAATGTTAAAAATCTGAACTTATAAATGCGATAGTAACTCTGTCTGTCTGACTTTTGTTTATGTGCGTATCCGTCATATATATTATGTTTAAAACTATGCACCTGATTTTGACTATTTTTTTTTCAATAGATAGAGAAAGATTTTAGTATATAATTTTTTAAGTTTTCTTTAAAGCGGGCAAAGTGCTTGGATGTTGTATTGGATATGTATTTATCAACATGATATACCATTTTTAAATCATTAGGGTACACCCTCTAATATTATATCCATATTGCATTACCTAAAAAAAAAGTCTATGCATCACAAAGTAGTCAAAATATATTTGTTTGTCACCTATCTAAGAATATTTGTGTTATCAAGACGAATTTTACAATATTTATTTATGTATGTATATTCAGGGATATGGAAGATATGAGTTGAATAAAGAATATAATTTGTATTTGTGCGATAACAAGATTGTGTGGAAAACAAATTACATAAATATATATATAATAAAAAGTTAAACAATGGATAAATTTCTACCATTTTCTACCATAGCTTTGTCCTGCTCTTGCTCACATGAAACGTCAATCATAAAAACAAGACAGGATATTGAAATAACTAATCCATTGCAAAGCGAATGGGTAACATTTTATAAGTAAGACCGTTAAAGTTCTACAGACTATAGTTGATACTAATGTTTTAGCCAAGAATTTGTTACCCATGAATAAATTGCAAAGAACTTTTTTACAATAATTTAAACTGGCATGATCATAATCTCGACATAGCATACAAAGATATTACATTACTGATATTGATAAACATAACATCACATTAATTACGGCCCTGCCTTCATACTACAATGCTGCAGATGCCATTTGCACGGGAATAGAATGTGGGAGCGGCTTCCCTGAGTCCAAGCATCCAAGTAGATGTCATTTTAATTTTCTCCATTATATAGTTTCCATAACGGTCACATGGACATAGGGGTACAAGTTGATCTTTAATTAAATTTGTTTTAAGTTAATTTGCTTTTTTTTGGGGCTTCCGGCTATAGAGCGTGTAATTAATACACAGTTATTAGTAAATAATACTGGAGGACGCCTATACCCGAGAAGGGGTTCCGATCAATGGTACCGATAGATAAGCAATCTATGTTAGAATGTAACATCAAAAATGAAAAAAAAAACAGAAAAAAAAGAATTGTGTTAGAAATTAAAACTTAAGTTAAAAAATAATGTAATTTTTATATAGTATAACTAGAATTCCGCCCGCGGATTCGCCCGCGTTTTCAAAGGAAAACCAGCATAGTTCCCGTTCCCGTTCCCGTGGGATTTCTGGGATAAAACCTAACCTATGTGTTAATCCAAGTTATATATGTGCTAAATTTCATTGTAATCGGTTCAGTAGTATTTGCGTGGAAGAGTAACAAGCACACACACACATCCTCACAAACTTTCGCATTTATAATATTAGTAGGAAATAGCTATAAGTATGTAAACTACCTGTATCAAAACTTTTCTTGTGGACTGGAAATAAACGGGCTTTTTATTTATTTATCTTAATATATATAAATCTCGTGTCACAATGTTTGTCCTCAATGGACTCCTAAACCACTTATCCGATTATAATAAAATTCGCACACCATGTGCAGTTCGATCTAACTTGAGAGATAGGATAGGTTTTATCCCGGAAATCCCACGGGAAAAGGAACTATGTGGGGTTTTCTCTGAAAACGCGGGCGGAAAGCTAGTTAGTAAATAATTATTCTTAATTCACCTTATGTTCTTCCGTACACAGTTGTAAGTATTTCTCGTCTCCCTTCATAGTGTTTTGCATTTCAGCATGTAGCTCTTTCAACCTGGCTTCTATCGTGGCTAGCTCTCGGCCGAGCTCCCTGCGTCTGTCTTGGGCTCCGATGAATCGCTCCTGGAAGAAAAAGTTTGCAACCAAACTCAGAAAATACTTGACGGATTTTTATCAACTTATTGTTACTAACATGTGGATCTATATTGTTTCAAAAACTATAGAAATTCTATTATTTGTTTATATTCAATAGAAATTAATAGGAAACGATTTTCACTGAATAGATTGATAAGTAGAAGGGGACCTCTTTTGAAACAATGTTTGCTGAGGGTACAATTTGTTTAATCCATACTAATATTATAAATGCGAAAGTAACTCTGTCTGTCTGTCTGTTACTCAATCACGCCTAAACTACTGAACCAATTTGCATGAAATTTGGTATAGAGCTATTTTGATACACGAGAACGGACATAGGCTACTTTTTTCCGGGAAATAGGATAGGTTTTATCCTAGAAATCCCACGGGAACGGGAACTATGCGGGTTTTTCTTTAACTGCACGGGCGAAGCTGTAGGTGGAAAGTTAGTTTGTAATAATTAAGATTTCCCAAGTATATCTTATATATATAAAATTCTCGTGTCACAATGTTAGTCTGCATACTCCTCCGAAACGGGTGGACCGATTCTCATGAAATTTTCTGTGCATATCGGGTAAGTCTGAGAATCGGCCAACATCTATTTTTCATATGTACCACGGGCGAAGCCGGGGCGGGCCGCTAGTATCAAACATAAATTAATTCAGTGGATCTAAGTTTAGAGACTAGTTTATTATAGTTACTTAAAATAATGAGATGCAATTAATATATTAATTCTTTTCATAATTAATAAAAATGTGAATAAAAACAGACATTACAATATTAATTGAATAAGATCTATGAAAGTGCAAAAAGCTAATCATTCTGATTATTTTAATATTGATCATGCTACAAGTGCCAAAATTATACACATGTTTTATTGTGCATAAATATCACTGCAAATATTTTGCCAAAGTAATTAATTAAACACATAATTAATTGACTAAATAAAGGACACTAACAATGTAATCAACAACACAATCAGAAAAGCATGCTATTCATTGGGAATAGAATATATTTAACACTGTTAAAGGTTTACCTTTAGTCTTTAATATTTATATCTGTATAAATACGCGATCATAATTTTTTTTTGAATGGATAATCTTTAAACTTAAGTTAATGTTCATAAATAAATATTAAACTCATTTATGAAGTAATAATAATTATTGTATTGATATATGTATGGGCTGTATTATAGATTTGCTTTTATATTTTCCACTTGGCATTATAACAGCTATATGTAGTATGTACTATGATGAGATCATACATCGATTAATTAAACAGCTAACCTGCGCTTCGACCACTGTGTTCTGGATAGCCATAATCTCTTCAATACCCGTAAATTTCTCATACTTAGACACAATCTCTCTCGCTTTGGACATTAAAGTTTCTGGTTTGAATTTTTCGGCAATAGCTGCTACGCGTTCCGCCGGGGCATATTTAGTTATTAATTGATCGACTTTTTCACGGCTACTAACGTTTACTTGTGCAAACTGAACCTTGTCTTTGACTTGTTGTGCGATCTTCCGCAGTCGATCAGCCATGATTTCATTCTTGTACTTATTTTAACTTATAAAATATGGAAATCTCTATTTTTACGGACTTGATTTCATCATTGATCATTTAGATTAGGTTTTGTCAATGTCAAAAAAGGAATCTGTCATTGTGACACATTTTGTGACATGATATTTTTAGGTGCATTCAATGAATTTTTTTCCCATGGATTAACGTGAAATTATAAGGAATTTAAAACATTTTCCCTCACGCCTCTTATTTTAGCCTTAGTTGTAAATGTTGGAAACAGCTCATCTTCGATACTTTGAAAAATTTTTAAAGAAAAGAGGGTTACAAATTATTATAATGTAGTAGAAACTTGAAAGTATGTTTACACATTTGTTATTTTTGCAGCACAATGACTTTATTACATCTCTTACCTAATAAATTTTATAATATTATTAGCCCATATAAAGTCTTTGAAAATAAAAATAAATTTTAACACAACACCAACTGTTACTTTATGTGTTTTCTTTACTTTGCATTTTATCCATTCAATTAGGCATGACGAAAGTATCGATAAAATATGATCGTATTAGTGTTTTTAAGGGAAAATGTATAATGTAATAAATAAATTAAATATGTATAGTGACTTAGAAATCTTAAAAACAATAAGATTAATGAGATT
>CAJQZN010016783.1:0-11910 GCA_907164685.1 Colias eurytheme | reverse complement strand
TTCAACAAATTTATGATTTGCTGCATGATTTGAATACCTGAGTTATTTATTTTCTTTTTTTGATGGCAAATGATGGATGAATTTTGATTTTTTGTGGGAGGTGGAATAACAAGAAGAGCTGGTACTTGGTGAGGCATCAAAATATGAACCCGACGAAAAAATTTTAATTTTTTATTATAAAAAACTTCACCTAGAAGAACGATTTCAGTACATAACTTTGCCAATGTCTCTACAAATAAGTAATGGAGATATTTTAGGACAACAATTACCAATAACTGCAGGGACCACTGCTGTTTCAAAATCTGAGATGTAACTGTGAATATCCACGTTAAAATTCCGTCAGTCCCGCACACAGTGCAGGAAGTGAAAACTTTTAATATATTTTGATCACCAACGTAAAGTGTGTGTAAATTGTAGAAAAAATATAAAATGCCATGATAAATTAAATTATTAGGACCTAAATGAATGTTAAGATGACCTTAATAAGTCAACATTTAATAAAAGTTAATAATCTTTTTGTAATTTTGTTTTTTTCATAGGGGTACACTTGTACCCCTGGGTACCGTTAATGAAATTTTAATATGGGTACGGTTCTAGGGTTAACAAAATTATCTTTTAAATAAATTTATGTTGACACCTCAGTAAACAATACGATAAGATTTCGTTTCCCTTTCGCTATAAAAAGTGAACCCTGCGCATCTTTGATAACCAAACTTGTTTTTAGAGTTCCGTAAACTGGATCTTACTGTTTAGCTATGTTAATACCTAAGGCTATATTAAACCTATTAAAGGAGAGTGCCTATGCATTTGCGTTTTTTATCGTATTTATAATATCTACGTAATTGACATTTTTAAAGAAAGAAGAAGACGAATATTACTTAAGTATTATTATTACTCCTGATAAATACTAATAAACATGAAATGCAAAGAATAACGTTACGAGATCTGTCTAGATTTAGTATTTATTTCACTTACTATATCAAAACTATTTTCAATTTAGAAATATATAGCGCACATTCAATTACATACCTAATATAACAATTAATAATAATTTACAAATACGGAACCCGTTCTTTACGAGTCACACACACTTCGCCAGCTTTATTAAAAACACGTAACCCTATACAAGATTATAGACTCACCCTTTACTTTAGACAATTCATTAAAAGTCGGTTGATTGATGCATGTGATTATAAATTTAAGCACCTTACACATTGGCGTAGAAACGCGTTGAGATAACCGATATCGTCATTATAAAGGGACAAAGAGAATATGCGCGTAATTGTTTCCATATTTTTATGTCGTTAAATTATATTGTCTGTATTAAGATTGTACGAGAGAGTATTAATAATACACATTTTTATTGCTTGTATCGTTTTTATTCACGGAAAATGTACGAGTACGTGCTTATAAATAAAATTTCATTATATTTTATATGCTCTGTAGAGCTTTTTCGTAAAATCCAACAATTTGATTAAACATAAAACATTTAGAATATATTCTAATCTACAGTGTGAACACCGCTTTACATTCGTCGGAACTTTGTGCCCTTTAGACAAGTCTACAATCCCATAAATTAGTAATTAGTACACGGAGCCATCATCCAACTTCATTATAAAAACTATGATTTTCTTAATTCGCGCAGGTGCTTCAACATCTTGATAATATTATGGCCGTTGTTACTATAATACCTTCTGACAATAAGCCCTGACTTTTTGTTAATGCTTTATTATATTATCTTCAAATTAATACTTACGTTATCTATAAAAATAATTCAATTTTGCGATAATTTGATTTTGACAACCTTTCGACTTTTTGCATGGATATTTTGCAATGAACGTCGACGTCGAACGAACGACGTATGTCAAAACTTATACAGGGGGTTCCTCTCAAAATTCATAGTGTTACATTCTTAAAATTCTCTTAAATATTCCTACATTATGTCTTTATGAATGTCTACGTTTATTTAATCAAATGCTTTTCTTATCATAATCCTGACATTGTAAACAAGACATAGAACATTGACGCTCGCTTGCGTTTACACTTAATAATTTTTTGTCACACTTAAATACGGGAGACTTCATTCTAATAATGCAAATATAAATGAAGTATACGCAAGTTGAATAATACGTAAGTAATTGTGGATGAGACACACTCAAAAGGTTAAGAACGTGGGGTCAGCTGTATGAATAACTGACTGATTGATTTTTTATACAGCGCACACATATTTTTATATGAAATCGAGTTAGCCAACGAATAAACATCGCATTATGTATAATTTTTGATAAGGCAGAAATATTATTTGTCTTTAATATTTATCGATGTAGCATATTTTAGCTAAAGAAAAAATGTAATCGTCTTGAAGATTTGCTATAAATGGTTTATTTGTAACTATAAACTTTTATTTTTGAGCAAATTCTGTGGCAAAAAATCTGTATACATTGAAATTTTGTAACTTTCATGTAAATAAATTATTTCCAATAAGTAATTAATCAAATGAAACCTGTCTTGTAATATTTTCTGGGGATGTTGGCAAAGATTGAAAGCTTCAATAACGTGAAGCACATTCATTTCCATAATGAAAAAAAAAATGTGTACGTGTACTAGTGTACACACGTAAGAAGTGAAACTTCTTTATGACCTTATTTTTCAAAAAATAATTTACTATATACACTTTACAGAAATACGTCGAATCACGCGTGGTAGGGATAAGAAAAATATGGCGCGTAACGGAAAAATGCATGAAAAATGTCACGCGTAACGAAAAAATGTTACAGTAAATTTTTTTCCAACCCTGATAAAGAAGTTTCACTTCAAAAATATATGAATTTAACAGTGAAGTCCAGTCCTGTGACGTCCTGCAAAAATTATTCTGCTTTTATGATTCTTTTAAGCGCCAATAATTACAAATTTTGGAAAACGTATGTCATGAAAGAAAGCTTTGATATCCAAAAACGTATGGAACATTTTTTAATTATGGTTGGTATATAATATATTAAATATATACAGTGATGTCTGTTCTTGCGCGGGAGCAACGTCACCATAAAACTACAACGTATCTGTAATCGACCGCGAACATGATTCAATTTTATAGTTTGTTCCTGGAACCTGGAACATTCTTGTAACATGACTTTTTTAACCGACTTCAAAAAAGAGCTTCTCAATATGCTTGTAAAAACGCAAAATGAAAGGCGCATAAACGTAGATACTTTAAAAAATATTCAGCAATGATACGGTACGATTTCTCAGAAAAGTGTACCTATGTGTTGCAAAAAGCAATTTATTTTGACATAATAGCGCCATAACTATTTCGTAATAATATAGATATCATACAAGTTCAAATTTCATTTATACACCTTGATTTGTATTCTAAAGGATCTCATAACCCATCACTTATTCGTCAGGCAAATAACAATACCATAGAAGTTTATATGAAGAGCCATACGACAACCAGTTACATTTTTACGAACACTCAAAAATTCGCTGTCCAAACATAAATGACCATCGGTTTTACTATTGACACTCGCCAATAAAAGCGTCGTCATAAAGCAGTCCCTTGCCCCGAATAAACCACAATTTCGACCGCATGATGATACTTTAACATGCATGAAGTCAGTTTTATTTAAGGTTCCGCTGAAATATTTAGTTTATAGACAGGGAACGCGGAATCGCAACTGTATTGACGATTCATCTAGGATACGTTTTTCAAGAGGGGTTTAATAATAAACGAATCGAGGTGTGTTTGGGCGCGATTTATGAAGGGTAGCCGGGGTTTTAATCTTGTGAAACGACCATAACAAGACGTATGGGCAAATTACAGAATCCGTTATGAGGCTATGTGAACGATTTAATGCGTACGTGAATTTTAACTGGGCTGTATAAATATTTTATTCGCTTGCCTGAAGTCTGTTTGCGGTACAAGTTAGATTTATTTGGTTCAATGTTTAAATTAATTGAAAGCTACTTTCACGTTTGTGTTGAATAATAAATAGCGTTAAGTATTAATTTGGGAGTGATTTCTTTTAGCGTTTGAGTACAAATTTTGGCATTTAGACTGGTTTTTTTCATGGATAAATTATTATATAAGGGTAATATTAATGTACCATTTTTGAATCTAGGTTTTCGTATGAGTACCCTATCATTGAGTAACAGAATATATTCTTTTATTATTAAACCCCTAATGATCATATTTTATTAAAATTGTAAATTTTAAACGAAAATTTTTTTCTTGACTTCTTATCAATAATACAATAAAATTCCCATACAGGTTTAAATTAAATGGCAAAAATAAAGCAGAATAGGTATTGAAAGTTCCCTACACAGTTCCCGCGTATAATCGTAAATATTCTTGATTGGCTTAACACGCTTTATTTATATTATTGTTTCTTTTATACCCAGTAAAATTGTAGTTTATAGTGTCATGAAAGTAAGAACATTAAGGTGTCAACGGATCAGGTTGCGTCGAATTAAAATCTGTATTACTGGGCGGTGAAATAGAGTCGCACCTTTTATTGAAAAACATCGGATTCGTTAAACAATAGTAATAAGATATGTCATCTGGTAACATCAATAAATCAGTGCCATATAAAGATATATTATGTATTTCGATATTTTACCTCATAAACGTTTTAAAGGATAATATTTTATTAGATTTCTGATATGGTGACATCGTTTTCTCAAGTTGTTTTATGATGGTGTTGAAGAAATATGATATTAAATGAAAGGTTCTCTAATCTGTCGATGTAAAAATATTTGATAATTTTTGGAAAATAGTCATATTATATTTAATTAAAAAAAAAATGTACAGCAAGATTATTAAATCTTTTTTTATATTGATTTTTAGGCATAATTACTATTCTTTACCTTTGTAACTTTCAAAAAAAAAGTACTAGGAGAGCAGCGCGCAAAGAGTTGAAGTGATCACATCTCGACAAACAGCCGAGGGTCTTACGCGGATTCCTCATGTGGCAAGTACTAATAGGTCTCATTTGCTCCTCCTCGCGGTTATATAGCCCTGGTACTTTGGTGTCAGTTGAAGTTACATAGATACGACCTTTGTATTTTTTCTCAATACCGTCACATAAGTGGTACAAAAAAACTAAGACTTCTTCATACCTTAGTCACATTAATTAAATGTATGATTTATTTTTTTTCGTACAGAAAACTATTATTAAATATCACTAAATACATACCAAAACCAGGAGAGCCTGTGTCGTACATAATATATTTATTTATTTGAAATGGACAAGTTTTTGCATTTATTATTTTAAAGAAACAAAACGAACGTATTGTACGATTTTCTAAGTCCATACAACCAGGCAGGTCTACAATACAACAACGGGCCAATAGTCGTGTCGTGATTCGTTTAATTAACTTTGAACCCCGGCGCCTATCGCGATGCCGCGTTCACGTGCGAATTTGAATAAAACTACGTCTATCCCACTCACTATTTGTTCTAACTTTGTTATGGGACAATTTAGATAGAGCTGTTACCGGCGTTGTTGGTTTTGCGTAATGGAACACGAAAATACGTGGAGTTTCCCCTCTTATGTTCGTTTTGTATTATCCATTTAATTTATGTTTTGTAGTATAATAATAATTTAAATTAAATGCAATATTTGTAATGATAATGTTAAAGAAGAAGGAACTGCTGTTTTTTAGAAAAACATTTAAACTCAATTCTTCAAACTTCTCCATGAAGCCATATATAAATATAGTCGTATACTTCGGCCAATCTTTCTTTTGGTATCTTAAATTAATGGTATTAAGTACTTCAAATTATTGTATAAGTTATAAGTAAAAAGTCATGAAATATAATGAGGCTTCGCCCCTGTGTGAGGCAGATGCTTTTCACATCTGTTTCATATATTTTCTTTGCAGTGATCAGCTTCTTGTATGTTGTTAAATGATTTTAATAGGATTAAAAAAAAACCCTTGACTAGCGAGATGAAATACATTTTGGTTATTACTCGCGAAATTAAATTGAACTAAACGATCAATATCAATAAGTTAATATCTATAGAGATTACCAAATCATTTTTGTATAAATTCAAACAAAAAAAGACTGTAGTGTCTAGGTAGACATGAAACATAAAATATACAATATAAACAAAATATAAATAAACCACATTACGGACAGGATTGTAAATTTGTTTAAAAATAAAAATATTGATTTAATATGATGACATCGATATCAGCAGGTTAAAAAGTGAAGTCCCGTGTCCCCGTAGTGGGGTAGGGGGCAGCCGGCATATGCATTATTCATACATCTGTTTCACTGATCGATTTTTCTTTAGGGACAAGTAGGTGATCAGCCTTCTGTGTCCTGCCAGACCAAGACATTTTTTTTTCGTCTCCACCGGGAATCGAACCCAGGACCCCTCGATTCTACGCTCACGCGTCAACCACTGTACCGAGGAGGCGGTCATCAGCAGGTTGATACGAGTTTATTAAGTTATCCATATTCTGGAATATTATTAAAATGCCTGTTGTATGCTTTATTTATTATTTGCATCTTATCCCGTATTTAGTTAAGATTTTAGATTCAATATCATATTATCTGAATAATACTTCTGTTTTTTTATATATAGGTATAATTAAAATATCAACGAACAATTACCGAAGCTAACCAGAAATTTCTAGCCATCACAGATCGAATCTTAGTCTATACTTGTGTAAATACTAATATAAGAACATTATAATATCCGATAGCATCTCGGTCTCAATATTTGGATGTAAGCTTAAACATTGTCCACCGACGCATTGCCTACGCGCAGGTCACGCCTTCCACCAATATCCAATAGGGTTGTCAAATGTTTGACCATATATAGCAATTACGTCACTTACACCTTTCTGGTAGGCAACACCCATAACATCTATTTTGATCGTCAATGGGCGACGCAATATGCTTACCATCAGGCAGTGCGTCTAGGTCTGCTCGTTTGCCTCCATAAAACATAAAAAAAAACTCCTTAAAATTAAGTTAGATCATAGTCAGATTGATTGAGACGTCTTTTTCAATGGATGTGTTATGAAATTAATGACATTTCTATGAAATTAATATCGTTTTGGCACAGTTTGAATTTAGTTTCTTAGCCAATAAATAAAAAGGGTCATTAATAAATAATCTATACATATAATAAAATCGTAGGAAAGTCAAAACTGTACATTGAAAATTTTTTTAAAAGAATACATAATCCATGATCTATAATCGATATAGAAGCCAAAAACATAGTTTTTAGAATTTTTGTCTGTTTGTCTGTTTGTCTGTTTGTCTGTTTGTCTGTATGTTTGTCCAGGCTAATCTCGAAAAGTACTGCATAGATTGACTTCAAATTTTGCATGAATATTACTAACAGGTCGGGTGAGGCTTTTTTAAACATATTATCATGCTATCACCTCCGGGGGAGGAGCTGTGAACCTTTTTTTTTCTTACGTATTCCGTGTATTACGACAGCGTACAATCTAAAGACTCATGTTTAAATGTTGGTTTCGGGTAAGCCATGCTATTATCTAGCTTTACACAATAAAAACTATGTCATTTACGTAATTTGGGCAGAGAATCAGTTTAATGAATTTATTAGTATACAAATTTGAAACAGCGCCATCTATGAGATTTCGTAAAAATCAAATCAATTTACATGTTAACACTACCATGGACTAATAGACACTACTGAACACAATGTTAAAAATTAATAATTTAAATATTGTTATTTACTTATTATATATGTTATTTACTTATTTAACTCTTTAACCCATATCTTCCCTTCCCTATAAGGTGCGCTTATAATTCGTGTGAATATACTACATTTTTAAAAGTGAGGGTAGATGTTTATTATTTTAAGTCAAACTAGACACCATTACAGTTAATCTAATATTGATTGTGTTCATTGGTTACATTTTTAAAAATCTTCGTGTTTTAAAAATTCGATAACGAGGCGGAACTCGAACCAGCATTTTTTAGTGGTCGAATTTTATCTATTCTTTATAATACAAAAAGGTTAGTTCGTTGATAATTATTATTCCTTCATCATTTACATGTTGTAAGTAAAAATATACTTTGACTGTTAATACTTTTGTTCAGTATTTACCTGTATGATTATTGCTTGGTAATTAATATAATATTTTCATGTCGTATACCTAATTAAAAACATAAGTTTGATGTGAAACTAGCTGGATTTATTTTTACACACTCACAGTCTTATATTTTGTGTTAATGTTAAAATAGTAGGTATTAATAGTGTAAATCATAATATTTTTTCACAATTAAAAATATTTCCTTTTTTTTGATGGTGTTGGCATCGAATTAAACCGCGCTGTCGTTTCGTTCACAAAAAGTGAAGTTATGAGGACCGAATATGTAGCCGCCTCAACTTACGGAAACGAGAGTAACCTGCGTTGTCTGTTAGTTATTGTATAGTCGAATTTAACGTTACATGGAAATTGGAATCTAATTATATGTATACTTATATTAAATCTGTAGAGGTCAATTCTGTACATGAAATATATTTCCTAAATAACTATCACGAGGTGATTAGGGATCGACACTGACGCCAAAAATTTTTGTCCGTCTGTCTGTCTGTATAACCGTTATAGAAACAAAAATTACTCGACGGATTTAAACGAAACTTGGTACAATTATTTTTCATATTCGTGAGCAGAGCAGTAACTCCATTTTTAAGCTTTCGTCGCGTGTGCAACCTTAAGGGTTAAAGCTACACAGAAATCAAGTATGAAAGAAATGTTCTCCATATTATATAAAAAATATCTCCCGACATCATAAATGTCTATCTTTTATGGTTGAGCTTAGGAGTTCAAAGCTTTCTGATTATATTTGTCTACTAGCTGTGCCCGCGACTTCGTCCGCGTGGAATAGTGACTATGGGACCTATGACCATGGGCTCAGGGTGGGGCAACAATAATTGTTTTTATTTTCATGCTTCCACTCCCACGCCCACTCCCAGGCCCAAGCCAACGCCCACGCCCACTCCCCTTCACAATTGGTACCTACCAGATCAAAGCCAGGGTAAGCGCCCCACCCAGCCCCACCGTGGCTACGCCCATGCTGAATTACTACTTAACATACAATTATTGAGTAAATACGTACTACCATAAATAATTAAAAGAATTGTTATTAAAATTTCTTACTAAACTGAGCTAATAAACTTACGTACCAACCAACTTATTAAAGAAAATCAAGAAATGAAATGCCTAACCTATACCAAATAGTTACTACATAATTTTGTAATTAAAAATTATGATTAGTATATAATATCGAAAATCAAAAAAGAAATGCCTAACTAATTCTACGTAAAATTTCTTTTAAATTATGTCATATTATTTTTTAGGAACCAGGGGGGGAGAGGAGCAAATTCTATTTCCTTCCTTTCTTAAATGGATGTTTTTAATAATGTATGGTGTAGCCACTGATCAGCTTAATCGATACTCAATTTTTATCAAATCCAGCAACAAATCCAAATTAGATGTTTCCTGTCTCACGCACGTAACTAAAGGCTGAAGAGAGAGAGAGGGAGCACGTAACTAAACCGTTTAGACGAAGAAAAGTGTATAGAAAAAGGAATAAATAATTTCATAAACTTCCCGACGATCTTTAAAAATAAATTATTACTAGCGGTCCGCCCCGGCTTCGCCCGTGGTACATATGAAAAATAGATGTTGGCCGATTCTCAGACTTACCCGATATGCACAGAAAATTTCATGAGAATCGGTCCACCCGTTTCGGAGGAGTATGCAGACTAACATTGTGACACGAGAATTTTATATATAAGATATCATTTTTTCATTCCCACTTTTACCCCTATGTAGGTATAATAAGTGGATGAACCGATTTTGATACAATTTATCTAAGAACCAGCGTCGGAAAATATGCTGCCTAACAAAAAAAAAGCCGCATCTAATTCGGTTTACCTGTTAGCCAGCTACGGTGCCATAGACAGACACACACACACGCACACACAGAAATACATAGCAGTCAAACACATAACACCCGTCTTTTTGCGTCGGGGGTTAAAAATATAATACGACATAATTTAAAGGACATTTTATGTGGAAAATTTACCTATTAGAAGTAACCATAATGTTAATTTGACCCCGCCCCCCCTACTACCTCAGCTTACCCCCAAACCCTTGGGGAATTTTGATATGATCATCTGGACATGTAAAGGAATAACTGTAGCGTATAACAGATAAATTACGTTTTATCGTACACTGTACAGTGTACAATAGAATGCCTTAGCAAATGTTCGCCGTGATTACTTATAAATTGTCATAACTTTTTTATTTATGAACCGATTGACATGAATTAAACACTAAATGTTAAATGAAGATTACCACAATACATTAGTGAAAACCGCATCTAAATCGGATAAGCCGTTTCTGAGGTTAGCGTGCACAAACATACATACAAACAGACAAAAAAAATTTTAACTACAGTTTTGGGTTCAAGATCGATTTAATAATAACACCTGCTAATTTTTTTCTACATATTTTCATTGTACAGACATCGCTTTTCCACAATTTTATTATATGTATTGATGATGATGATGATTGATGATTATAACACTCTCAGTCCGTTTCAACTTAATTTTTATTCACTCGCATCAGTGCCACCTAAAAAATCTTTATATCGAAATTTGAGCAAAGATAAGAAAATGAGAAATAAGAGTTCTCAAGGATCGTTAGAGGTAACAGGCTTACTATTGACCGAAAACAACATGTGTTATGCCGAGAACCTGAAACCGCTTCACAACGAGAATTGCGGCTCACAACTGACCGCGAACGGCATGTACTATCCTGTGAGACCGAAACCTTCACTGAGAGGGTATAACGTCTCACAGCTGACCGCAAATGACATATTTTATCTCGATAATCTGAAATTTTTACTCAATATGAAGACCGTTTGACAAATGATAGGGTGCACCATAATATTATTCGATCTCTTGAAGATGAACATGAGCATAAGCAATGACTAGAGTAGGGACGCGAATATTACCATTATTTGAGACAAGTACGATTAATAAGTTTGTTTAATGAAAGATTAAGAATTGAAACTATTTGGTCTCTTGAAACGGACGAATAGCGAGAGGCCCGTCTTACTGTAGACAGATTTCGAGTCTTAATGACTTAGAGGTAAACATAGAAGATCAATCTACGAATTCGGTGGTGTGGTCCGACAAATATAAAAGTGGGTTTGCTTATAACCTCACAATTGATTACAGATCATCTTCTGTATAGGCGATATTAACGTAGTATGTTCTTTTTGTAATGCTTTAAAGAGGAGTAAGGAGTCGGCTTTCGTTTGAAGATACACCAGAACCTTTGAAATCACTACTTTTAGAGGAACATGTGCAATCTAAACAGTTCTTAGACAATATTCGCTCTAATAGTAGTGCGTTTTAAATGATCCTTTGGTGCTCAACAATTATCAGAGGATCCTTTCATGCTTACTTTTAAGATACAAGGTCAAGTTTATCATTTGATAGGATCCCTTTTGCCTGAAGGCCAACCTAAGTTTCTTCAAATATATTTTGTATTCGACTACAACGAATAGTCGAATACAAGAAATCAATATTTCTCGAATTTAAAATATTACAATTTTTCCTACAGTAGGGCGACGAATGTATTTTCGCATAGTAACGGAGGGGAACTCACGGGGGGTCGAGTGACGCGGGCCACGTACCACAAACATGCTTAGTTTGTTGTACCGAGCGCGAAAGAAAGTCATCGTGTTTTTAGTAAAATTACTATGTAAACTAACGTAATTTAATACTTAGGTACATATTATATAATGATGCGCTCAAACTGTTAATCTACATTTCATTTAGATTATTATTTGAATTACTAAGTAATGTAGAATTTAAATCAAATTCACTCATGTTTTCCTCAGATTTT
>CAJQZN010016776.1:0-19989 GCA_907164685.1 Colias eurytheme | reverse complement strand
ATTAAATAAACAAAAATAATAATTAATAAATATTTATTAAAAAAAAAATATGAGGCGTGCACTTTTGGATTTTCCAAATTATCCTATTTTTATTCAACGTTCTATTTTGACAATATACTCTAACCTTTAAACAAATAATAATTATAAAAGATTTAATAGAGATTCTTAATGCTCTATCGAGTAACTTAGGTGATGGTTAATATTGAATTATTTATTTATCGAATCAAAAGTGATTCGAAAGGAAGTCTTATTGAACGTTGAAATATATATTTTTGAATATAAGTTTGAATTTCTACAACTTTCGCACCAAGATAGGCCCCTATATGTACATATACTACACGCATATCAAATAATGTCAAATATCTCACGCTACATATATTCATATGAATTATGTACGTTAGCACTTTGAGAGCAATTACCAGGTTTCCATTACATAACTCAACGATCATTTCACTGAAGGTATGGTTGCTTAACATGGATTGAGTTAGGTATAATTTAATTTATTTAAAATTCAATTGTGCAAAAGAGCAACTTGCTCTATGATATTTAGCAGACCAGAAATATTATGTAAAAGCTGCTTTTTACATGTTCAAGATGCTTTTGATATTCATTACATTCAAATGTTTGGTCAATGATGTGGTTTACGAATCCACTTTTAGTGTCATAATAATTGTCTGCTATCGGTATCGATATAATAAATTAATTTTATTAATCTCTGGTTTGTATGAAATAATCAATTGCATATTTTAGCCCAATGCTTCACCCTGAACAGAAATTATACCATAAAATTAAATTGTAATTCGATATAATAAGCTTCAATGTATTTATTGCATGTCTCTATATAAATGAAAAATGAATGGCATCACGTATGAACGGTTGGACCTATTTCGATATTCTTTTTTTTTTATTATATTCCTTGAAGTACGAGGATGGTTCTTATGGAGAGAAAACGTAAATATGTACCACGGGCGAAGCCGGGGTGGACCGCTAGTTATAAAATATAATACATATTATATTATATACAGAAGATAAATTGATAAAGTCCCTTCCACACTAACTTACCCGAATCTCTGTCCACTAACAACGGTCTACTGAATAATAATCAAAATCACATAAAATTTCAATAATGGCCGCGCTAACTGCGCTTACATGCAAATGAAACACGGTTACTTAGTGAAGTAAGTTTTAATTGTACTTGGGGTAAGAATGTATTAGGTTTTCATTGAGTTTAATGGGCTTTTGAGTGAGGAAAATTCGTGTTATTTTAAAGTTGTGCGTGAATGTTTTCCTTTCAAACTTTAGTACGTTTCGTTAACTTGAGGAATAGATTTTAATTAAAAAGAAAAATCTGTTGTAGTTAAATGTTATTTTTAGGTGGTATTTATAGTAAATTCATTATAATTATCGGAAAATGTTTTTTTTTTTTAATATTAGATACATGTTTTCTTCGAACACGCTTTAAAATTCTAAGTAGTGACAGAATATAGATACCACTAGTAAACTTTAGAATAGTTATATTATATTGTAGGATTTATCCATGTAAATTGTAAACGCTTTATGGTAAAATAATATAATACAATGTAGTCAGATTTTACGGTTCACGATAGTGGACTTAATCTAAGACAAACCACACGATCATAAAACTGAAATTATGTTCAGTGGCTGGAAACTGAAATAAACTTACGAATTTTATATTAGTATTTTTAAATGTTATTAGTATCTAGAAAAGCAACATAGATAGATTATATTTTCCGTATAAGTAATATTTAATCATGTCAATATGAGCTTGAAAATTTTCTCAAAATTACAATTCTTCCGTTTGTTAATTGTCTACGAGACAAGTAAAACCACAGACAAGACCGCTATACAAGAATATTAATTCCACAACCGACGATCCAATCTCAAAAACAGCATGTCCTATAATTATGGCCGTATTTAATCAAAGCTCTCGGCATACAAAGAGACATTCCTTAAGCTCATTCCAACTGTCATAGCGAAGTAATCCATTCATATATCCATAGCAAATCTGCTTTGCCGTCTGAAACAAAGCGAGCCTTCAGAATTCAGCCTAACTATTGTCCACTTAGCCGGAGGCAACAATAACTTGACCACCTATATCTGACCCCTGTCATTCAATTTATTACCTTCAGTAGTGTTACGTTCGCTCCGTAAAGTCCGGACCGGCTCATACCAGATTAGACTGGTTATATCCGCTCCGTACCAGATGTAAGGGGAATGTACCGGTTATATTATAGGGAATAGGAACAGAATGTGGTTTCCGTGGATGAGACATTTGATACGTTTCTGTATAGATGCTTGCTAATTGAAGTTATAATGCGGGTAACGCAGGGATTGTATGTGCTTATATTTAACATAGATATGTGTAGGTATATGATAGTTCAATACATTTGATGATTACTTAGTCAATATAAGCAAATATATTATTTTGTTATTGATACATTTAGTAGCTTAATATTATACCTTC
Organism: Colias eurytheme; assembly: GCA_907164685.1. NCBI lineage: Eukaryota > Metazoa > Arthropoda > Insecta > Lepidoptera > Pieridae > Colias > Colias eurytheme. Next base: position 17,504 of record CAJQZN010016776.1, on the reverse strand, counting down.
TTGATTTCGTTTTCAATTAAACCTTGTTTACTTTGTATTAAGTTAAATTATATATTTATCTACTTTTGTATTTAATAATTTACATTAACTTATTAATTTCCATAAAATGTATTAAATTTACTAGATTACTGTACCTAAATATTTGTAACAGTTTAATCACGTATTTTGTACCAAATCCCGATTGTATGCAACGCGTTGTCACCGTAGAGCCTTCAGGCATAGGCTTAGCTCTCATTAGATATTAGTTAGGTGGAACAAATCTAGACAGGACAATACTGCAATAGGTAGAGACATTTAATTAACGTCACGCCCGGGGTTACATTCAGTGTATCGATTTGTGGTAATGTGGGTGAAATAGGGATGGTAAATATTGGAGTTTTGTATTATGATAGGTTTTTGTACCTACCTTTTGTCATAAATTGACCATCTTACTATTAATGCTTAGTATTATGTGAACTACAGTTTCGACTATATTAATCGTGGCCCGTGGGACGATAGTTGCCACTAGAAGAGTAATATCGGAATATATTGAAGCTGAAAACACAATAAAGGTTCAATTGTTTTAATGCAAGAAAAGAAAGTGGCATTTTGATATTTTTATTTTTCTTTTTCGCATTTTATCGACATAATATATGGTAATCCTTACCCAGAATAATAATTAACATATAAGTATAAGAAACACTCTACGAAACCTCACATATAAACTAAACTCAAATACGAATACTACTTCCATACAAGTAGTGTCAACGAATACTACTAACACTTCCATACATCAAGTAGTGTCAATAAGTGTATAAAAATACCGTTCTTGCCCACAAACCGTACAATCCTGTAATCCTACCTAAATCACTATAGCCCATGCATCTTGCGATGACACTTTTATGACCGTTCCCCGATGCTTGACGGTGTGAACACATAAAATATTAATACACAATTTGTCCGAGTGGCCGTCTGTTAATCTACTTTTATAGCGGGATTAATTATGAGGAATTTGGCGCTTGGGGATTTCTTCTTAGGTTTAGGAAGAAGGTTTGAATTAATATTAAAAAGGTACTAGAACTACTTTTTTTATAACTCGCGAGTATTCTAAAGAAGGAATCTTTATGTTATTTAGAATACGAAGTATTCGTTTGAAACTGTTAATTGTTTTACGTTAATAGGGCGGGCGGGTGACATGCGGGCGTTACTTATCTACATGTAATTTTAAGTGCATTCGTAGCTCACTGGGGCAATTTATTACTAACTGTACTACCTAGTTGAAATATCTCTTCTAAAGGATTTCCAGGACCAGTTACGATGCCTTGGATAACAGAGATAATATTATTAATCACTGATATCCGAGATTAACACTGATCAACAATCAAATCACTGATTAACAATATTTTTTAGGTAACTTACTACCAATTCTTAAAATTAATTTTAAGTTATTTTGCAATCTTAGCAATTAAATCTTAATTTCATCTTACACCACATATTACTAGTTATCCATTACGCACAATACTATATATTATATATATCATACGCTCATTAATAACAAAATCCTAAACACAACATACATACGTAAAACATACATATCTCTATTGATCTCATTAAGGATAACGTGACTCATTACCGCGGCAAGTATGTACTAATTCATGCTATGTGCAGTATGATTGCATTCGATACATTATTGAATAGATGGGTAATGTAGGCTTGTAAGCTTGTATTTAGGTTAAGTGAAATCACATTAGGATTTTCAGTGGAATTTTACGTGTAATCGATGCTATAAAAATGCAAACATTCTTCTCATACGTAATTTAAAATGCTTATTCACTATCTCGATCATTATGCATATTTTATTTTACCCACGGAAGAAACCGCGAGAAAATCATGTATGTCTATAATATGTTGTTCTCTATTAATAGAATTATAAAACTATTTACGTGTTAAATCTTTTATCAGATGTGTTGAATGATAGTCATAGCGATAAATGCACTTCTTAATTTTGCAGTGGACCGCCCGCGCCGGTAAGAGTTATTAATGTTAAAAATAAAATTTCTGTTATAAATTCAATAAACAGAATTTATTTATTTATTTGGAGATACACACAGGTACAATTACAAACATAATACAGCATTATTGTAACATTCGGTTATTAAATCTAAATTGCACCCTCAACGTCTCACTGTAGTGTGTACAATGTACATATTAAATACATAAAATAACAAAACAAATCAGAATCTACAGCAAACAGTTATCTTAACAACTCCTGCTATTAATTAAATAAAAATAAAGAATGCATTGTATTATGAAATAACAAATAAATAAAGCAAAAGTATCTTTTATGTATTGTTCTTAACAGTTCGTATCTTCAGACAAAACAATATTTCATGAGTATAGGTACATATGAAAAGGTATTGATTATTTTATGAGACCATATCCAAATAAAAATGCTCTATCCATTGATAGTCTCAACAATCCTAAGCTTTTGTGTTAAAATGAGATCAATCAAACACACGTGTAAACAGCAAACACCACTAATGAAATAGATTAGTTTCACCGATCGCATAGCAATTTGACGCGAATGCCGGCGGTGCAATTAGCATCGACATCTGCACGCATCGGTGACACAAGTAAAATTGTAACGCGGCTTTTGTTCTCATCTATACAATATTATAAAGGTGAAGAGTTTGTTTGTTTGAACGCGCTAATCTCGGGAACTACTGGTCCGATTTGAAAAATTATTTCGGTGTTGGATAGCCCATTTATCGAGGAATGCTATATATATCATCACGCTTAATACTAACAGGAGCGAAGCACTGCCGGTAAAACCAATGAGCACAGCTAGTCCAAAATAAAGTAAAAAATACAAGAGCCGTTCCTAACACAAATGATAATATCTACGTTTATTCCATCAAGATCTTTCCAAAGGATTCATCTGCCAGATAAAATTTTGCTACAAAACATTTACTTGGACTATAAATTCAAAAATTTATAGATGAATTATTTATAGCGTGCTAATCGTTTTATCAAGTTTTACATGTGCCATCAAAACACTGAGCGTACAATTTACATAATTATTTGAAACGACACTGGATTTGATGCGATGATTTAGATGTTAATCATTCGTTTTGTAATTCCATACAATTATAAAAGATAGGTCATATTATAAAAATAAAAATAAAAAATAAAAAATCATTTATTGAGTAACAATACATTGACATAAATTATAGTATTTTAAATTGCATAGTAATGATAAAAAATTTACTATCTCTCACCTGCTTTACATAATTTGCACGGTTGTAGTAAAAAAAGTCTGAAATTCATGAAAATCTGGTCAATCCAAACAGTAATTATGCTATTTAATATAATTTTCACACACAAACTTTTGCTTTGTATGAAGAAAAATATTATTTTAGAGCAAAGAGTATGCTGAATCTTAATATTCTGAATTAATTGTATCTATTTTCATATTCTCGGATAGAAAAACTCTTATTTCACCGCCCAATAATTTCAACATTCTAAAGTGTATTAAAACGATTTAAAGATTCAAAAATGCCACATCAGGGAGTCGTAGATCTCCAGCGGAACGAGTGGTGTGCGGTGTTTGCAGCAAATTTACAATGCTTTTAGTCACGGTACACTTGTTTAAGTCACACATTTGTAGATAATATTATGTAGATATGGTGTATTACATTATGTAGATATGTATTAATAAATAAGTATGGTTAACCTTTCTAAATAATCATATAAATAGGTTATATAAGAGAAAACAGCAACAGCTTTTGATTTTTTCCCGGCGTTATATTGATGGAATTCAGATGAAAAGGTTAAAAATAGTATTATTAGGCATGTAAAAAGATATGGAGGAAAAGATTGGTGGTTTACCATAGATTGTTATAAATATGAAACCAATTGTAGAGCTAGATTTAGTACATACGATTATGAATTAAAGTTTAGTTTTTTTTACAATACAATTTTACCTATTTTTAGAATTCAAACATACCAACTTCGTAAAGAAAACATGTATATTATATAGGTAGTAATTTTATGCTTCACTTTATTTTAATCTGACGAATTATTAAAGTAGGTACTAAACTGGAACTAAATCCAATAAAATGTCGTTTATTCGTAACACATTAACTGCCGTATCCAAAAAGCGTATTTCTCTTCAATTGGACGTAAGGAAAGGGGAAGTCTTAGATTTTCTTTTGCAATTAACATGTATATTGTCCTTAATTTATGGAACAAACCTATTTGATAGCTTGGAGAGCGTTTATTTGACATTTGTTCAGAAATATCTCGTAACACTTTCAATAAAGTACGTTAAATTGTTTGCTAAATTTAAGTTACACTCGTCCACACTTCCAATGTAACTTTAGGGGGTGGTTTTATCAACGTTAATAAGTAGGTAAATAAAAGATTGTCTTTTCGTATCTTTCATTTACTTTGAAAACTACAACATAACTACATTTTTCGTTTCGATTCCACTAGTAAAAAAAACTGAACTTGACCAAGATAATATTATTATACCAAATTGGTTGAATATTTCAGATTGATTAATACATAGATATAATATAAGAGAGAGAGAGATAATATAATCCAGATTGTTACTGATTTCAGGATTAACGATTGTCTGCTAGATTGGCTGCTGTTACCTACAATATATTTTACATTGTATCCGTGTGTGTTTTACTACTTAATTCAAACATAAAAAGCCGTTTTATTATATTCAAGAGCCTTATTATCGCATGACTAACCACGAATAAGTAATTTGGCGTATTGAAAAAATCACAAGAATTTTCCAAATATTTTGACATAGCATAAGGGACAAACAGGAAAAAGCTCGCGGCATCGCATTACCATCGCCAGCGAACCGTGCCGCACCCCCAAGCGCCCGCATGTAAATGGTATCGCGAATTTATTGTTATAACTCCAAGCTAAGTGATATCCAAGATTTCCTACCGAATATGCTTCAAGCGTTTTCCTTATAAAACTTCACCAGTGTCAAAGACCCGTGATAAACGATAAACCCCTACGAATCACGTAAGAAAGCAAGTGTCGAGAGCTCAAGTTAAAATGGCCGTTGTTATTACTTCTCAGACGTATTTTCCTCTGATTGCTTTTCATTTGGAAATTGAAGGTAATGTATTACTAAATGAAAACTGATTGCAAATGAAAGGAAATGAGCTGTGCTGAAGTTGATTTGGACTCTAGCTTTGTTAGTTTTAAGTAGGGAATTCAACAATTGAACTTGGTGCGAAAGAATATATTTATAGTAAGAGAGATGGAGAAAAAATTATTTATACATCCGTTTTCCCTACCAGTTTGGAGTTTATAAAATCGTATTTTAAATAGCTTCCAAATCCAGAAAAAAATTTCATCTACACTCATAAAAGAGCTTTTACAGATCGTATTGAGTTTGATACAATTAAAACAGTTATTAAGATGTAGTATTAATACATTATTTATTGTGTTACAATTGAAATTCAAGCCAGAAAAAAACAGATAACAGACTAATAGTCACCTTCTAACTATCAAAATACTCTATGGAACAATAAAACAGCTTTTCTTTAGTTACTATTTCAGTTGTTACCTCTCGGACTATAAAGTAAATTGACAAAATGCAATGCAAGACTGGCGCATAAGAAACAAAGGCTAATGATGATTTATGAAAGGGTCTGGCTGTTTCATATTGTTTTCTTATGATGAAGTGGCTTGAAAATGCATTATTCTTAAAACAATGAAGACAAATAATAAAATATCATATTTCCTTGGAGACTTGGGTATTCACTGGAAAGTAAGTTTATTTTTCATAAGTTCTTGTAAAAAAGTAAACAATATTAGCTTAATGTTTAAAAGAGAAAGTGTATTGAATTTTGTCTCTAAAGCTTCTTACCGTAAAGACGTTTTTTGCTTATGGAGAGGAAATTCACCGAAAATACTCAGTCTCGATTAGCTAAGAAATAATTATGTTCTGGTTGTAGGAATCACTGAAGGCAGATCAACAAAATAAAATAATGTGATAACAACGCGAGCGTAAGCTAGAGCAAACACAATAGAACACAATCAGTCCACAGTCGAAGTAATTTAATTTACACCCCTAATATAAAACATCTTCTCGATGACTTATCACTCGCACAAAACTCGAACGCGAATGAATATAAATGATATGAACATCCGAACCGCAGCCGGAAATGACCAAGAATTTGTCACTGTCAAATTTGAATACAGCGGATGGGAGAAAAACGAACGTCATCTGTTCTTGTGTGCAGATTTGTTGTGAATTGTGTTGAATTCGAGAAATGAGGGTAGATGCAATTGGAACTAGATGTAAGGCGTGATTAACTTAACAGTATTCAATGGAGTCACATTTACTTGATGAGCAAAGTTCAACTGGAAAAATCCAGTAAGGTCTAAATCTAACTTTAAGAATGTATAAGGGACTTATTTTCTGTAGATAAGAAAATAATTCAAAAGTGCTTCTGATATAAGTATAAATATTAAAAATTAATAAAAATCAAATTAAAAATAATCTAGTTTAGTAAGATTAAAAATAGAGTTTCAGTGTAATTTTAATCTATAATACAGGATGGCATTATGTAGAAAAATCTTCGTGTATTTGCTGGTTATTGTCTCCAACATAGCTGATAAATCCTTAATTTACATAAACCAATATATCTTATCACGGCAAACAATACATTACCCGATTTTCCTTCATTTCAATACATTACGAAAAACACTATTTCATATCGATTTGAATTATTGCGCGTCTGAATAATTCGTACGATGTTAAAACGCATCTATTATTTAGCGAGCGAAGGCTCAGCGATAGATTTATGGTTTTCGTTCGTAGACATCTCGAATTCGAGTTTTTGACAGTCTTTTTCGAATTCACGTGGTTAAGGCACCTGTGTTACTTCTCCGTGTTTATTATGATTTATTTTTAACAATCGCTATCGTCAAAGATATACACTAATTCATAATTAATGTATTACGTAAGTGTGCATTAAGCGTGTAAGCTTTATGTAGAGTTTTAGGGACTAGTAAGTTAATATTCAGAATACTTCATAATATGAAGCTCATAAAATAATATTATAAACCTTTTTACCACTTACATAAACCTATCGTTGAAAGTTGTTTTCTTCAGTTAGGTATAGTCGATATCAATTTTTATTTCGACATGAAAGATTGTTTGTTAAATTTTGAGTAACGATTTCAATTTAAAATTTTAAGACATCGATTATTTTAAATTAGTTTGATAATACAAAGTTACATTATTCCTTGTAGAATATTATTTCGCAAACTGGGTTAACCCTGTAGGAGCCTGTTTTACACAATACATATAATGAACACGCTCAGCTTGATCACCTATCAGGGCTATCTCTGTCCTATTTCGCGGTATAATTAATCAACTATACATTAAATAAACAGAATAATCCACGGACACTACCGTATCACGTACACGCATTAATCATGCGTCGGATTTTATGTAAATTCGCTTAAGTGCTGCTGATAAATGGATGGTCAAGTTACTATGCGGGTTGGATACGAAAAGTTTGATCTTGGCGAATTTTTGATAAAAGAATCATTTCATATTATGAATAATTTAATAAAGCAAATCTTAAAAAGTCAAATATGAGTCATGTCTGTATAAAAGGCTTATAAAATATTATGAGGATGCATGTTTTTGTCGTTTTGCTCGTGGACGTATATTATCAAACAATTAATTGAGTTTTCCACAACTAAACTTATAATAATTACTTATTACCTTGGATTATTTTGTCACAAGCAAGTTAATAGAGTGGTTTTAAAACCGCCACATAAGTTTACGACAATATTTAAGTGTGCTTATTATTAAATATCATAATATCCATACAAACACCAACCTACATCTGAATATAATAACGCACCTAACAAAAATTGTCCAAGTCCATACTTTACCCAGCACCATACGCAATGTCCACTTGATTTCATTTTTCACTCTTAAAGTGTTTTGTTTCGCTGACAGGGGTCCGTGGTATTGAAAGAGAGTTTGTTTTTGTGCTGGACCCTCTTCAATGGATGCTGGATCCCGTTTGTTACATCATTAACTTGAATTATAAGGATTTACATGGGCATTAGTGTATTACGCAGGATAACAGAATGCAAAACGAATGCTGTGTATTTTGCATTTTCCTGTACTTACTGTACATATACATTATAAGTGTATAATTTTTCTGAATAAATTGAGTAGTATGAAATTTTTTCGAACGTTGATAAGTTTTTTATAAGATTTATTTAAACTTTATATTTTTAACTTCATCTTACCAAGACTTTATCTTCACAAAAAATGCAAATAACTTCAGCTGTTAATGTTCTCTTCGTTAAGCTTGATCATTCGATCTTATTTGAGGTAGTTATTAAAAAATAAGTAAAAAGTTGATATAACACATCATAAATTAATAATTTTACGGACATAAATCAAAGCCCTAAGCCACTTTCTTCCAATCTAACTCACATAAAAATACATCGTGCCTTTCTTTCTCTCCAGATAAAGTTAATGTTAAACTCCTAGATAAACTCAAGCTACAGATAATAATCAAAACAGCGTAACACAGAATATATCTGTACAATTAGTGCAAGTTATTCCAAAGCGTCATAACTCCCTTGAATTAATGAAGGCACAACTTGGTAAATGTTCGTCTATTTTGCTGACCAGTACTAATGTGGCTAGTGCAGAATCTAATGGGTGTATTTGTCTTGTCTCAATCGTGATTTTGTAGGAATTATTTATGAAGGTAAGTGTTAAAGAGATGAGAGAATATTGCTCTATCGATTTCTTCGAAATATAGAGCTATTTAAAAGCTTTCTGTAAACGTAATAAGTTTTAAAAAAACGTTGTATATACTACTAGCGGTCCGCCCCGGCTTCGCCCGTGGTACATATTTCACAATAAAAAGTAGCCTATGTCCTTTCTCGGGTATCAAAATATCTCCATACCAAATTTCATGCAAATTGGTTCAGTAGTTTAGGCGTGATTGAGTAACAGACAGACAGACAGAGTTACTTTCGCATTTATAATATTAGTATGGATGTATTTCTTTCATCGCATCTATCCCTATATATACATATAGGGATAGATCTACATATAGGGATAGAACAATCTTTGTCTTCATTATTTCTGTATCTTAAGCGATAGCCGATATCTTTATTACTTCATTACTTTTTCAGGTAGAGTAACTTATATTGAATTGCTATTTATTAATTAAAAAGTTGGTTTTACATTTTCCACCTGAACCTATTGCGAAAAGAGATATATGATACGACAAGGATACGACATTTACAAATATTTTTACATAAAAAGTACCAAACTAATTAATCATATCCATTGATTAAAGTAATAAACTACGAAACCTTTCTAATTTACTATTCCACCCCTCCCCTAAATATTATGACATATTTTAATTACGTACCGCGAACGCCATTTTAATTTTAAAAGTAATCCGCTTTTAACGCCGCGGATAGCGCAGTCGAATTATAGAATAGTGATGTGCTGAAATTTTATTTCCATCGACGTTACAAGTTAGATATGAATCAACAAACTGTACTTTGATAGAACTAGGCTTTAATATATTTTGCTAATAAGTAGAGTAGGCGCAAAAAATTTGTTCTACATATATTGTTTTAAAAAAATTGGTTGTCTGTTATAAAGTCGGTTTACTGACGATAGTTGAACGTGACAACGTCCGATTGTGCTTCTTTGTCGCTCGTTCCGCGCTCTCGCTTGCACTTCAAGCCTTACATGGAACGCCTCAGAGCGAGGTGACGCCGCATGAGTCATGTTTTTTCGTGCGTGCAGCCGGCTCTATCGAATTATAAGACGTTGTCACGTCAAAATTTGATCAGACATAAATATCAAGTCTAGTATATCTATGCTTTGTCTTTTCGTAATCAAAATCATCCACTTATTTTATCGATATTCCTAGTATTAATAACACGTACTAAATCGCTTTAGAAGTAAATTGAGAAGCGAGAAAGCGAATAAGTAGAGCTCAAATTTAATAATAAACAAAAAACGCACCTCAACTCTATCGATATCGATAATTTGAGCACATCACTAGCAACCGCGTTGACAACCACAATTAAAGCTGACTAATCTCGCGACAGGTTTCTTATTAACACCATTTGTTATATGGATTACGTAAGTTATCAGCGCATCTCTATTTGTACCCTCGCCTTTTTAATCTGTGTTAAGCCTAGTAAGGATTAAAATGTAAAAGAAAATGTATTTTAGGCTGTTGAATAAAATAATGAAATGGGTAAGTCAAGTGAAATATGTTCAAAGACAAAATATTATTTCATAGAGATGCGGTATTAGACAACCACACCACAACCATTTATTAGTTATTGAGTTTGCTCTACTCATAAAAATAACTTAGGTACCTAGGTAATTTATGTCTGATGCAACGAAATCACAACGAAATCAACGAAGTTATTAAACAGTCAACATTATATTGTTTTAATTTGACATATTTTTTATTTATTCTTCTTATAATCGTTTAATCTTAACAGTATAATTCGACAAATGAATTATTTATTTCAGATAAACAAATAAGTAGGTACGCCAGAAGCATACTACGAAAAAGACGACTCCATTTACATTATATGTAACCTTTATAACTACCTTATTGGAAACACAAAAAGTTAAAAGTTAAAAACGCGCAATATCGATCCACTCAACAGATAACATGAAATAAGCAAAAGCGGTCTGATAATACCAATAAAATATGTACTCGATTTATCAATTGTAAAGAAACTAGTTACCTTGATTATTAACTTCTGCACAGTATCTCATAACACAAAGGATTAATATTTTCAACCCTAAGTACTTAGATATACCATTGAATATGCAATTAACATACTGATGACAGGAACGTCCTAACAATGGTTTATAAATTGGCATCATTTATATCTGCTTTACAGGTTTTTGTTGGTGTCCAATGTTTGCATGTTAATGGGGAATGAGATATTCATATAAGTACTTGGTATCATCTATCTTTGATAAACAAGAATTTCATTCATTATGTTTAGAGGTCATTTTATTCTTTATTAAAAAAATGTGTATCTAGGACAGGATCAGGTATAGAATCAACACAATATTATGTTGATCTCATTAAATGAATCGTATCATTTAAAATAATTAAACGTAATATAACATTGCCTATCAAAATAAAAACAACGTATAAGCGACGTTTAGGAATACCAAAGTGTTATTTCGAAATATTAAATGCTTATTTTACTTTTAAATATATATTTATTTACCAAAACATAGCGTATATAATTTATATTCAAACGTTACTCGAAACAAAGGAAGCGAAATAAATAAAAGCAAAATTTTAATCTCATACTTACATTAAACAGAGCCGGAGGCAATACATTTACATAATATATTGCAAGATGGTTTCATTAACTCAATCACACCCGTATCTCTAAGTTGACCCCTGTTAATGGAGCTGATATTAAGATAGAGCTAATCCTAACATAACTTAGGATCAAGGCAGTTACAACCCACTGACCATTGTCCTGTTTAAATTAAGGGAACGCTTCGAACGAATTGAATGTCGCACCCTGCCGTGTAAATCCGACGCGATAAATTTGCTCGTTGCGTAAGTATTGCTCGTTGTTTATTGTGAGGCGCAAAATTTTACGAAGCAAAGCCGCAATGTAAAAGCAAATTCAAGTATTGCTTTGTACCAAAATGTTGTTTCGTATATTCGTAGAGATGCTATAATGATTGTGCATAAATTTCGCAAATTTCATAATGCGCTCGTAATAAGATTTTAACAACCTTAAATCCACGGGATAGAGTCTAAAATTCTGCAAATTCGATGTGATTGTTACCCTATTTAATTGTTTTATGTCATCGTAAGATTTTATGTTCGTCTCTCTTTATGCAAACCGCTCCTTGGGGTGATGTTTTTGGTTTTTGGGCACTATTGAAACTTGGACAGTAATTTCGTTATTTCCCTAATAATACATTAAGGGTGCTATAACAGATTTTTAACAAAAACCGCTATTTTACGGTACAATTTTAACTCAAAGCACTTACACGTGAGAACAAAGTAATATCTTAATTTAAAGATAATATATTCAGTTCTACGATCATCTAATAAAAATTATACGACGTCATACAAAATTGTCGCTGAAATACGATTTTCCCAGCACAATGATGGCATAAAATGCAAAAAAATGGGGTCTAAACCGGTACACTTTTAAGAAAATTAAAAGCCTAATCTATCTTCTTACCTATAAATTATTGAGGGATATATAGTCCTTTATAGATTGTGATAATTTTTTTGTATCTAAATCAAAATTTTATTTCAATTATAAGCTAAATTAAAAATACTTGTCGATTTCTTCATACATTTTGCTCTCGCGGGTCGTCAGACCGCGCTCAGAAGCGCTCTTGGAAGGACGGGTGTATCGCTCCTCGTCCCAAAAATAAAACGAATTAGAAAAAGATTATTGTGCGTATACTGTCGTTTTCGTGATTTGAAATATTTGATACTTTATAAGAGTAAACTGTATAAGTTTCATATTCCAATTATTTGTAATTTAAAATTATGTTTTAAAAATTATGTTGACTGAGATCCTCTTTTTTTATGGGTTGTTGAACGGATTGGTGGGGTAAAGCAATTTGACAAAACTTAAATCCAAAATGGCGCCGACGAAAATTTGCCATCTTTTCGTCATGGGTGTCATTTTCATGGTTTTTGGGGTAGCTATTAACTAATATGAGGTCAAAACTAAAATCCAAGATGGCGCCGGCCGCCGACGAAAATTTTACATATTTTCGTCATGGGTGTCATTTTCATGGTTTTTGGGGTAGATATTACCAATATGAGGTCAAAAATATAATCCAAGATGGCGCCGACGAAAATTTTACATCTTTCCGTGATGGGTGTCATTTTCATGGGTTTTGGGGTGGATATTACGCAATATGAGGTCAGAACTAAAATCCAAGATGGCGCCGGTGAAAATTTGACATCTTTTCGTCATGGGTGGCATTTATAAGTTTTTTGAGACAGCTACTAACAAATACCCAATGTTACCATCGATAATTTGATATATTTTTTTTACAACCGTTTACATATTTTTCGAGCAGAATTTGGAACTGTATACAGCTAATAGCCTTTTGAAGTGAAACTTCTTTAGACGCGTTGAGAGTAAAATTTCAAGGTCGCGTCATTATAATACCGTCACGTTATGGAGTAAGGCGGCGATTTTGGTATCTATGAATCTCGCCAAAGAAGTTTCACTTCTGACACGTTATCTCGGCACACACTCTCTTTATTATTTTATTCTCTTCGAAAATATGCAAGGACATTTAGTTAAATTCTACAATACCTGTTTACTACCAAAACTTGTGGACCCTCGATACTCGAGATCAATGGATTTAAGGGACCATAACTCACATAAATGCAATAGACCGTTGACTGACAAAAATTAAGCAAAAGTTCAATAGCAGTACAACTGTTGGTGTATTTTTGCATAATTTCTTATATAAAAATGATATACAGAGATTTTTATGATTTAATTTTTATTTTACTTACTTTCATCTAAAATACTGAACCCACCCCATATTCTCATAGCTCACTGTGGAGCCAAGATTTATTGTAATTATTAATAATATAACATACATTTACTAAGAATTGTATACAATGCCGGATTTAATACAGTGCCGGTAACATCATATGTATGATAATAATTCTACATTTCTTAAAAAGCTTTGATATTGTATACAATTCATAGATTATTATTCAATGAAATAATGATGTAAAATAGTCACACTTTTTTAAGTTGTTTGAATATACTAACATACTTATTAGGATCGTACCTACTAATAAAAGTAACAAAATGAATTTTTAAAGTTCCTAGTAATCTTCTGGAATCAATTTCAATAAAAATACATAATATCAAAAATTAAAAATAATATCAAGTATGAAGATGGTCTATAAAATGGAATGCGCTATGTTTACGTGAGCGTGATATTGCCGCGAACAAAGTTACGTCTTTAGATACCTAAATTTGAGTAACGCAGATTTGTGACAGCGTCCTTAAGGATATTATGCGTTAGGATTTACGTCCGTTTTAATGATCTAGCTGTTGTTACAGTTGGTGTATTTAAATTGTATCGTAATTCGTATACGGGTAACAATGACCAGGATAATAATTAATAAATAAAACAACAGTGTTTACAAAAATATTTATTGTGCACGTACATAATAGTAATTATTAACACTATTCTGTGGTAATAGTAAACATTAAATTATTAAAAGTTAAAACAAATAAAAATAATTCAGTTAATTTTATTCAGCGTTAAAATGGTAAAAAATGCAAAAAGCCAACATCACGCGGTGTTCCCAGGCGGTCACCCATCCAAGTACTGACCGCGCCCGACGTTGCTTAACTTCGGTGATCGGACGAGAACCGGTGTATTCAACGTGGTATGGACGTTGGCGGTGTTATAACTGAAATAACATTACATAATGTTGACAACCGACGTATTAAACTTACGACGTTAAAATAATTTAATAAATATAATAAATCTAAAATAAAAACTTACGTTAAATAAAAAAAATGAATGTATATATTCCAATGAATCTATACATATAATAAATCTGTAGAAGGGTCATTTCTGTACATTGAAAATAATATTGAAAAAATAAATAGCAGGGGGTGTTACTGGATCGATACCAAACCCAAATATGTATGTGATTAAAAAAATTTTTGTCTGTCTGTCTGTCTGTCTGTATGTGAAGACATCACGTGAAAACTACCGGTTCGATTTCGATGAAACTTGGTATAATTATACCTTATTATCCTGGGCGTAAAATAGGATACTTTTTATCCTGGAAAAATACGTAGAAAAAAAATTAATCTTAATTTTTCAGTTTTATCCATAGACGTTGTTCTGTAGAACCGCGAACACGTTGCGTATTATTATAGGCCTAGCCGTATTTGGGTCCAATAGATATTTATAAGATGTCATTGTCAGAGTTACTCAAAATAGAGAAATAAACCATCCACGCGAAGACCGACATCCGCGCGGACGGAGTCGCGGGCGGAAGCTAGTAGAAAATAAATGAAAGGCAAAAGATAAAATATTTTAAACCATAATTATTATTCTTTAGTAACATGACATAAAAATTACATGTATAAGCTTCTCAGAATTATATCGGAATCATGAAAGTATAATAAAAAAGGACATAAAAAATAATATTATACAATAAACAAATAAACCACAAAAACATATCTCCGCCGTAACAGTGTATAACACTGCCGTGACCAGGATTCGAACCTGGGTTACTACGGCCACAACGTAGGGTCCTAACCACTAGACGATCACGGCTATCGGAGCGTTGGGTGCAAAGTTGAAATTATAGTACAGATTCTCATGACAACATATTTATATATTTTATTTTATAGAGTTGTAATGAGACATAGAGAGTATATTGTATACTAGCTGCTCGCCCCGGATCCACGCGGATAGTTATTTTTTAAAGTTTTTTTTTAATTATTCAAGCGGGGAAAAATCAACAAATCCGTTCAACCGTTTTAATGATTTATTTGTTCGTAGTTTTTATTATTATTATTGAGTGACTCAAATACTATCAATAGAATAAAAATAACGACTGAAATTTTGAAATATTAATTAATTTACTACCCTATTTAACTACTTGAAAGGAATATTTACTTTAAATACAGTCATTGCTAACAATAACGAAATTGTAAAATAAAAAACAAATTGACAATACCTACATTTTCCGTTTATTTCCATTCAATATTAAGAGCGCATATTCTATTTAACGCAAGTCAAAAACTCCGCGATCTATTACGATAGATCGCGGCTTGCGCTATCCTTTTACTATGAACAGCATAGGTCCGCAGGAGAGCGCCGAGCAACATGTCCTCTCTCTGGAAAGGCTCGCTGCCGACTGATTTTAATCGGGTCGCGCGCAGTGTTTTATAGTACTTTAAAAAAATTTGTAGAAAAATAATAGAGGTACCTTAGTTGATTTTTTAAATTTTATCTTATAAGTAAGACATTCTTTTATTGCAATATGTATAAATTATATTCAATAAAGTCAAATATCTTGGTGAAAATAATCATTTTGTCGACTATAATTTCTAAAAAAATTCACATTGTTCGGATTTTAATTTCGTAAGTTAGGAGTCCAAAATAAAAAAATCTTTTAACTAACTATTTTAATAAGGATTTTTGCAGTTAGTTAAAAATAATTGTGTGTTAGATCTGTCAGCAATTTCAGATATTTTTAGCTTCGAAATTGACACTAAAAGTGAAATCAAGTAATCATCGGCTCAGTTATCTTGATGGTATTCAGAAATACTGTATTAATTGAAAAAAACTCTTAACTAACTACATAGACAATAAAATTTCCTAAAATTATTAGTAATTCATATGTTTGTAAGATAAGTGGTTGATGGACAATCTGGTTTGAAAAATCACATATTTGAGCCAAACAGCGCACGGACCGCGTAAACCCTCTTAAATACAAACAGAATTTTGGCGGCAAATTATTTGACACGCGACAGCACGTGCGTCATGCGTGCCACGAAGTGAAATTATCTTTTGGGCAATTCTATTTTCTCTACGAAATAGAATAAATAGTTTGTAATGTTGTGGCTTAATTTGGAGATTAAATTATTAACACAATGTTATTTACTTTGTTGTGTGTTGTTTTTCGTTTTATTTCGTTATTTTTAGGCACTGACTTTTAATAACTACGTTCATAATATTATTACATACATATTATATTCAATATTGTTTCATCCATTTTCAGAATGATTCATGAAAGACTATAAAAAAAAACTAACAAAAATACCCGCTACCGTTGCGCATACCTTTTAAAATATGTTTAGCTAAAAATAAAAAGTATTGAGTAGACGTATAGAGTAGAGTATACTAACGAAAAAATTAATTATTCATTAAAATCGATTCTTCTCGAAAATATTAAAAACATAAAAGTAAATTTGAAATTGTTTTCGCCATAAAAACTATCTTGAATAGGTACTCTATGTGATAAAAACGCAAGATAAATTAAAATCTTATATTTATTTACCTTTTAGGCCTAACCGATCGCGTGCGTACGGGGTAAATTGTACCCCAATTTATTTAAAGTTCGTTCATTAACAAAGAGTGTTCCCTTGTTAGGGACAATTTTATTTAGTGGGTAATTGACGATTTGATTATTACCAGTGAAATAAACATGAGGTTTGGTTGACATCAGTTGTCTGTAATTATGTAATTTTGATTATTATGATGCTTTCAAATAATTCTTGTTTTTGTTACGGGTTAAAGGTATCTTCCAATTACGGGATCGATCTACGCAACCAAAAAAATTATCATTTCATTTCATTTAATTTCAACCATTATATTGGATAAAACGCTGTTTTGATGAACTTAAAACATAATATAAAAAATGAAATTGTTAAAACAAAATATGCAAAAAGCCAACATC
>CAJQZN010016773.1:0-10246 GCA_907164685.1 Colias eurytheme | reverse complement strand
CTATCGCGTCAATACTCAGCCCGCGGAAATTATTTTACAGAAACTAAACTTTCTCAAATAGGTAAATCAAGACTTATCTTTTTATATTATAATTATTATTTATTAATATTATAACAATACTATTATATTATACATTATATACATTATTACCTTCGACATTTAGTTATCTTTTCAATTTGAATCTTCTTTAGTTCTCGTTTCTTAAGTCTTTTCATTTTGTTGTTTACCATTTTCAACAAATCAATATTCGGCGTAATTATAAAACACGGCGCAGCAATTTTAGCGTGGTCTACTCGTCTCAACGGAGCGATAGCGTCTGATGTATGAAATAGAATTATGTTTTTAGCTCCCGGAACGTGCGATGGAAGATGATTTCTTGCGTAATTAAAAATATAGTAAGCGCCAAAAGTGTTTTATCGTGATTAAACCAAAACTAAAAGTAATTACACAAAATGCTCTGAAAAATATATTGCAAATGTTTTAATATAATTGTTTATGAAAAAAAAATCATAATAAGTATTACCATGTCCAGTAAAAAACGTAAAAGTGTGAAATTTAGAGGTAACTTCGTGAATTTTTTCTATCGAGTCAATTTCAATATTTTATGTTTTTGATCTGACAATATAATCGAAAATATCATCAAGTTTTACATATATTTTATTTTTTATATTTGGTCTTGAATATTACACGTATCAACTAAAAGTTGATTGGTGATTTGACTTTATACGCGCCCTTAAGCAAGTTTTAAAGAAATTTCTGTTCTCAATTCAATTGATAGGACCAAAAAAATATAAGCAAGACGTTTTAAAGTAATGTATTCAGAAACTAGTTGTAATTACATAAAAAAACCGTATTGTTTACGATGCAATACATGAAAGTGCACAACAATGGTTCTGTTATCTTTCCACAATTAAAACACAATCCATTCTCAAGACCGCTAAGAAAGTTTTTATGTAATCAATTCAATAAAAAGTAGTGTTAATTATCATTTGCAATCAATACAAAACGATTATTAAAAAAATGCGAATCATAGCGGCTCTTTGAAAGCTACAATGTAATTCTACAAGACGTGTATATAATACATATACCCAGTATAATGAATGGATATAAGAAATATAGGTATGCAATGGATTAAGTGGATAGGTAATTATAAGAATAAAACGGTGGATTAATTCATCAAATTAATAGGCACGTATGATGTATGTTTTGTTATAATATTATAAATAATTATGTAATAATGACGGTCTAGTACCTATGCTCAAAGTTTTTATAGAACATCAGAAGGGATGTTTTATGAAGTGAAACTTCGCGCGTTAAGAGTAAAAATTCAAGGTCGCGTCATGGGGTAAATACAATTGAAAATAAGTAGGAAAACCGTCACAAATACCGAAATATTTATCACAATCCCCTAACAATGTAATAAGCTCTTAGTAAGGTAATATAGATTAAATACCAGTATGGGGTATACATTGCGTTCCAGAGTCACCATCAACTGCTAGTCTAGACTGTTCCATTACAAAGATGGCTGTTTCTATATAATACCTCTATAGCTTGGCGTTAATAAGTACGAATTTTAAATCTATGTTGATAGTCTTAAAGATATAGGTACCTAATTTTAAAAACTAATTTACTATTCGATTATTATACGTGATCCCTGTCTGCCTGAGTGCTATAGGCTGAAAAAGGCTCAATAAATAAAAATCTGATTATATACAATATTAGTAGGTATTATAAAAGTGATTAAAATTTAAAACCGCTAAATACATATAATATAATAAAAATTCAATGTAGTTTTTATTATAGATAAAAAATGTCATAATTATCAAGTTTATTATAAGGTTTATATATGATCATGATGGTTAATTTTTTTTAATCCTTTAAAATACTTGATAAACTGGAAAGTCAGTAAGTACCTAATAGAATACTGATTAATACAATTTGATTATTTATATTTATGTTATCAAATGATTTCATATAAATCGTATTATGTATTATTTTTAAAATACTAAGTATGTG
This sequence comes from Colias eurytheme, assembly GCA_907164685.1. NCBI lineage: Eukaryota > Metazoa > Arthropoda > Insecta > Lepidoptera > Pieridae > Colias > Colias eurytheme. The sequence continues at coordinate 8,230 of CAJQZN010016773.1, read as the reverse complement.
GTTAAATTCATAGGTTTACTTAAAAATAAATCTATGACAAAAGAAATTGTAAATTTACATTTGAAATGTCAGAATAACTAGGTACTAGCAAGAAATATAAATCAGACACCTGTTTTCGGTGTCAATCCAAGTTACGCTAAATGTATGTGCCCAATTTCATTGTAATTGGTTCAGTAGTATTTGCCTGAAAGAGTTACAAACATCCACACAAACTTTCGCATTTATTATACATATTAGTAGCAGAGATGTAGTCCAATATGTTTTAAAAAATTAGTAAGATAAGAATATTAGGCATACATAATTTATGATAATGCTCATGACTAGTATTGACCGGCCTCTGCCGCGGCGGTCAAAAACCCGACCTTGTCAAATCTAGTATCGCGATGAACCAAATAGGTACGTTTGACAAATCTGCATTGTATGTAATACGAAAAAAACAATATATTATGCATTGTCACGTACAGATGTACATGTATAGGTACCTACATAACTACATAGCAATGACCACTCAAATATAATAGGGGAAATCGACCAAGTACCGACGTAGCTTTATTCCAATTATTTTATTTGATAATAAGAAAGAAAGAGTTAGTATTAGTTAGTTTAAACTATACAGAATTTATATTATCAAACCCCACATAAATAAATTCCTATGATATAAATTTATACAAATATCAATTCTTAAAAGTCGATTCTCTAGAATCTAGATTAATCAGCTGTTTTTTGCATTAATTTAATATAACCGCACACCTACACAAGAAAGCTGCAAATAATTATCCCTTTACCTATGCCGAGTCTAATAATGGAATGCATTCATTATTATGGCATCCTACCGTATTAGGGTTCAGAACCTCGCATCCTACCTTATCCGTCCTCAGTCGACTGTCATGCTTGATGCATCCTAAAAAATCGTGGCCATAGTTACTATGGACTATGGACATTCCTGGAAACCAGTGGTACGGAATAACAAACCACATTTAGATAATCAAGTATGTTAAAAACAAAGGATCAATAAGGAGAAAGGTGCTTGACATTGAATAACGTATAAAACTTAGATAAATACATATGTAATATAAAGTAATTACGCTGATTAATTGATATCAATAAAAAAGATTAACTGTTTACATATTTTATTACCCAACTCAAGCTAAATGGCCTTCAATTTTAAACATTATTAAGACTACTCAGAGGTGGTGCGGGAACAGAAGAAAAGAGAAAATCCAAACCACTGCATTTTGTAGTAACTATATTATCTCGGAATAAGACAAGAATGTAACACCTTGTAAGTTGTAACGCCTGACAGAATAAAAATGTTACAATAGCGCACCATTGTTTTTCATCTCTGACATGATATTGTCGCATACATTTTATTTAACGCTGGTACCACAATGAATGGAACAAAGAATGCCAGTCATTCATAACTTCACCAAGATCCTTTTGTGAAGTTTTACCGCGGGCGCTAGCAAACGTCAAAAAAAGATGAGCAACCCAGGCGGTTGGTAAATTTTCTTTTTTATCATAAAGAGGAAAATATTTTTTGACTAACTAATTCACGAGCTTGAAGCCCCACTATCTAAATAAATATACTATCAATATTTGTATAATGTTTGAAAGTTTACGAACAAATAAATTTAAAAGGTACCTAATTAAATGCTCTATACTCAGAGATCAACCATAAATGAGAAACCGTTATAATATCCTGAAAAAATGTAACAATTTTTCAAAATGCTGAATGCAACTTATAAATATATCACACAGCGGCAAAAATAAAATCTTACAAAAACGAAAACAAAAGGAAGATTAAGTTACAATGTCCGACAAAACATTTCTCCCAACTGCCACAGAACACTACTTTGAAAGTGTTTATACGTCCTTGTTCCCAGAAGTCGGTAAGTATCAATGAATGGGTTTGTAATTACGTTTTTTTATATCTTTCATAAACGCCGACACCTGGAATTATGGTCTCGTTAACGTCTTCATGTCTCATTAAAAATAAATAGCTTGCTAGACAATGGGTTTGTTACGATAATGTTTATGACGAAATATTTGAGCCGGTTTAAGATAATTCAATTATCGATGGATGTGGTATTGTTGTTATTGTTATGTAAAGTATTTTTTAATCCGCTTTCCATATGGAAACTAAACTAATTTTTCAATAAGTAGATACATACAAGACCCAAAAATACATTATTATATTAATAACACGATTAAATTAAAATTTAGTAACTAACTAGAAATTAATACATTTTTTTTAATATATAAGCACGTGTTAGTGTTAAATAGTTAAATACTTCAATGAAGCAAGCGCGCTTAATAGGATAATGAGGCAATTAGAAATAACACTAACTATCTATTGGCTATTTGTATCTACCATTGAGTGGATAATTACCGCGTATTTTACGTTGCTTTTCGGACGCTTTGCTTTATATTGCTTTCTATGTGTTATTTCATTCAAAAATATTAAATATTTTTTGAATGATGAATACATCCATACAATATAATGTTCCTTATCTTATAAGCCCTCTTTATAAAACGATTTACAAAATTCAATTCTTGTAAGTTACGCAAATGACTAGTAAAACTACGTCATTACCGGTGATTTCCGCTTGTCATAATGACAGGTGAGTGTCGCCCGAGTGCCTCTGGATGATAAGCACGACCCGATTGGCCCCTTCTGATATTACCACCGACTAATAGCTGACATGGACATTATCTGTGACGGAGACATAAATTTCCCGCCGCGGCCGGGGTAAATATCGAATATCAATGTGATTTAATAAATTACTTCAACTTTGCTTTTAGTCCCAATATCAACATTCTGCATTATTCATTCGACTCGACTATGTATTGTATAATAACGTGTATATATATACATATAGCTTTAACAGCAAAAAGAGGTTGTGCAAATATTTGTTTAGCTCAAACCAAACGTCGGACAGTTTGACAAACATTATTATATCAGTGTTTAAATAAAATATGTGCATATTAATTATTTACATAGACTTTACGAGTCCTTGTTAATTATATGAAATAGCAAAAGCTCGCTCGGTATTATCCAACATTGCAAAGTTATTTTGTAACACTTTATTGCGTCTGCCGCAGTTAACTTAATACTTAGTTATTAATTAGTAATACTAAGAATATACACAATAACCCCATTGAATAGTAATAGGAAGTGTGATGCCGTTTTAAAATAATTGTAGGTACATTTTACTTAAATAGCCAAGAAACAAACACTTTATTTCGTTTAGTTATATCCATACTAATATTATAAATGCGAAAGTAACTCTGTCTGTCTGTCTGTTACTCAATCACGCCTAAACTACTGAACCAATTTGCATGAAATTTGGTATGGAGATATTTTGATACCCGAGAAAGGACATAGGCTACCTTTTATTGCGAAATATGTACCACGGGCGAAGCCGGGGCGGACCTCTAGTATGTATATATATTTATATATACATATGATTTAAATTAATTAATATCACACATATAACGCATAGATTGTGTTTATTTCAATTTTTAATATAAGAAGCTAGAATATATCCACGTTACTAATTATTGATTACACCAAAACTTGTTTGCGACCAATGAAATACATATTTCGAAGTTGTCAGAGCTCTTCCTAAAGAATCCGGGTATAGACATTCGATACCTAATCTTATAAATAATGACTAAATTAATTTAAATAAAATTTTTAAGGATGCCTACTGTAGATTTGAGTTTACGAGAACAATAAGAAATAGATCGCACTAACAATTTAACATATGAACTTTGAAACACAATTTAAACTAAAATTGCTTGATTTAAATCAATAATCAATCCTTAAAAATGACACTATTAAAATGTACCAGATCTAAGTCGAGTATTAAACGTTATCTCGTCCCGAAATAGTGCAAACAACAAAAATGTTGCAGTTCCGATGGAAATTCGATCAACCGGGCGGCCGTTTGCTTTTAATAGTAGACACGCCTCTGGCACACTTCTAAGTAATTCATTTATGCAACAATTTTATGAATACATATGGAAGCGCTCATGTCAATACAGACCGACACGCTAATGACTTACGATTATTTTCCTTTTCGTGTTCGTGAGCAATCACGAAAACAGATGCCTTTCTTTCTGATGAGATGGAAAGAATTAATTCATATTAGATTTCTATGATGATTTATGATAGTCCTGTTTTTCTCCCCTTTCAATATCGGTCGGTTTCATACATTGCATAGGTAGCCCGAGATTAAAGTCTAAGTCTAAGATGGAAAATTGGATGTAGTCTGCATTGAACAAAGCTTGAATTCAATCACAATAGAAATCACATTTGAGACTCTCTGAAAATGTTTGTTTATCTCCAGGATAAGCTTTTTAGCATCGTGTTTCAAATTCTTTTACGTCAGTAAAACGTGGTAAAACTTGAGCTCTTTAGTATCCTATTAGGTAGATAACCCAGACATTCCTCAGTAAATGCTGACTAAATAAGTTTATTCGAAAGAAATCACACACTGTTTGTGTTATCGGAAATTAATATATATGTTTAATTCAATGTCAATGTATTAATTTCCAATAAGACAAACAGTGTGTGATTCGCTTAATTAACATTCGTTCCGATTTCTTTATTATTATTAAATCAACATAATTAATAGATGCAATGACATTAAAACGGAACAATTGCATTAATTTCTCGGGGAAATTAAATATTATCATTTAAATTTTAAAGTGTACTATTATATCTGTTTTCAAGTTTCTATAAAAAATTAACTGCTTTTACGTACTTCTTTTTATAAAAATTTCCTAACACCTTGTTATTTGACCTTTAATGAATTTTGATCTTCAACCGCGAAGCATTTCAAATATTCTATTTATGCTGCATATCAAAGTTAACACACAATAAAAGCAATCTAGTCGAAAATGAATCTCACAGAATGTTTGACACAAAGGCGGGGCCGGCTCGCTCTTGACCGGTTTTTGTACCATGGTGAAGTGAACGCAGCAGTGGACCGAAGCGGCTTTGTCATTCAATCGTCCCATTGTGGTCTTTGTCGGTTGGCCTGAGCCGACCATACCCTACACGGAGACAGGTCTGAATGCATTAGTTAAATGGTTATAAAAATCAGGGTGAAAATCATGTGAACGTATGGCGCGTCGTTGTTGTTCGTGTCTGCGTAAGTATCCTTATATTAATGCAAGTCGGTATCCTTACTGATTATATCATTACGATTCCAAATAATTACGTACCTAGTATAGGTACTGGCAATAATTAATACTTAAATTTTTATTTGAATTCAAAATTGTAACTAAGTACCTAATAATGTGTGTGAATATTGTGTAATACCTAATCGAAATATTCCAAATAATACCTATATCCAAAACCCAAATATCTTGTATAAGTTCATCGACCACAAATATCCATAAAAATCTTTCTAATCTATTTTTAAAGAAACCATTAAAACTTGAAAGCTACGCTAAGCCTCTTTAGACTTGTAATTAACAAGGCTTTACATTTATTATCGTTTCATTGTTGTCCTATCTAACTTTAATCTGAATTCAGATAAACTCCTTCTATCTTCAAAAATATCATTAAAGGATAATCTTCTTAGATTAGCTCGTTAGCACAGCTCCAAAAAACTACAAAGTGATGTTTGTTATTGTTTCTCTGTGTTTGCTGTAATCCCTTCGTAAAACCATTAATCATCCCTTACGAGATGTGGATAGTGGAGTTATGGATATAGACAACATTGGTAGTAATGTTGGTTTTTGTCACGTTTTGTGTCGGTTAGCACACGTATAGCGATTTTATCAATTAGGTATTTCGTAACGTTCATGTCCCCTTTCTTATTATATTCACAAATCACACTCGTTTAATATCATGTCAAAAAAATGATTGAATATAGGTATTATTAATAAAACTATTCTTCTCTCATTTACAAATGTCATTGATCGCAATCTCTTAACGGTCATAAAGCCAAACAGTATAAAACTGAAGCACGGTAAAAATAGTGCTTTTCATGTCATAAATTGCATCGAAAACTTTAAATTCGACATAAATACAACTACACTACCATTGCTTATATCATTTGGACATCGCAGCAGGCGCCTCGTAATCTACATTGAACAATGTTGTAAACTGCTTCATGTGCAAACAAGATTAGTGAAACGAATCCTGGTTTATTCATGAAAGTTCAGGTCATCGACTCTACAATAGAACTTTAAGCTGTGTTTACAACTCGATTCATTTAGTTAACTTCGAGTGCACATTTGTAATATGCATACGGCTCCAATTTTATTGCTGGGACAAACTGGGCATGTATTCCGCATTCTAATATAAATCGAGCCTGTTCTCGGAGCTCCATTTATGTACTATTTTACGTTGATTTTAATTTAGAATCGATTTAAGAACAATGCAAACATTATACTTGAAACTTGTTAAACTCGAAGTATTTTCTAGTTATGTAAGTTTAAGTTTAGCGAGTAATTACTAGAACAACAATTTTATTAAAAAAAAACCTTTGTTTTAGAAAATATGATAACCTACAGAATATCTTTGATAACAAATTCTACTGTTTACCTTTATGTAAGTAAATAAAATAACAAATAATGTTATTATTCGAATAATATTTATTTCAATATAGAAGAAAATTTAAAGTCATTTCTAATATTATATTATTATACTATATTATAATAATAAAAGATTACAAAAAAATAAGTATTTTAATTCTTATATCGAGAATTAGGTAAATACATATATATAATTTTGATTAAGTACCTTGTACCTACGAACCTAGTTGTACCTACATCAGCTAAAAAAGTGTAGGAAATTTAATAAAAAAAAACAGATAGTCTAGGTTATTCTCTAACAAATTTTTATAGATGATGTAGGTACCTACTCTAGGTAGGTATAAGATATTACTAAATTAATCTGTAACCTCAAACCTGTTTACATAAAGTTTTCAATCTCATCAAGGTGTATTCAAATTTTTTGCTTTATCTTATAAATTAAAACGACTTTTTTTCTACGTTTGCCAAAATAGGTATGCACTAGCTTTTGCATATTCAAATTGAGTTTCTTTCTTTTTAGCCAACAACGTGGAACATTTAAATCAGCCCGTGGTAATGGGCTATACCTACAGACAATACCGTACCTATATAAAATAAAATGGACTTTTTTATCTCACTGTTGTTTTTTAATTTAAACATTTTACCTATGCCAAACTTAATGCTTATTATTGATATAACGGTTTTAAATTCGATATATTTGTTTATCAATATACTAAGTAAGTACCTATATTATTTAAAAAGTAAATAATACCTAAGTAATTGATTTATTTACCTACCCACATATTCAAATCACAAATGTAAATAGGTATATACAGATAAAGTGTAGGTATGTACTATGTATTACTCAAGTTGAGCATTCATAATTATGTTACTAAACAAATGCTAAACAATAATGATTAAATATTTTTTTGTTAATTCTTGCTGCTTATCTTAGAACTAGCGAGACATATTTTAATGGGACTTTTACTCCTGGGTTTCTGATGTTACAATTACAAGCTTGAAGCTATAGGTACTTATTAAAAAAATGAGTTCATATACCTACCTACCTAGGCATGTAATGTTGGTCTCCAAAAATACCTAACGAAAATAATATGAGTAGACTTGAAATCATATTACCTAACTAGGTAGGTGAACCTACCAAAACCTACAAAACCTGACAACAGTTGACCTCTATTTATTGAATTACAATAATATTTACGAACGATAAAAATTAAAAACATATTAGCTATGTATTAATATGAATATCAAATAACATTAATAGGTATGCAATATACATATACCTATTAACATATCGCATTTCGCGCATTGACAATATACATTTCATACCTATAATAATTACAAGTATCAGTATGTAATCATAAAACGTAAAAATCATCTCTTATCATAATTAGATAACAAAGCGTCGGCTTGTCTGTTAAAACAAAATATTAGCACGCCCGTATATTCCCTCTGACTGACTAATTTATAGACCAACTAGATATCGTTAAAAATACTCACCGCAATAAAGATGCAACAGGATCTTGCATACACTCGATACCAATGCTTTTCACAAAATTGAAGACACGAAACTGATCATTAAAATAATAATAAAACAATGGAAAATATCGGAAATAATGGAAACAAATTAAAAACTAATAGTTAGGGAGCCAGGTGCAAATTGGGTTCATTATTTCCTCTC
>CAJQZN010016769.1:0-14605 GCA_907164685.1 Colias eurytheme | reverse complement strand
ACAAAAAAATACATATTTATTGACATAAAATCATAGACTACAATATATAATGATCAACTGACCACCGAACTAGTTGAAAACTGTGATTTTTTTACATGACATTTTATAACCCGATTCGACATGACTTGAACACTAAATATCAAAATTACACACAAAACACATTGAGCTATTATTACTACGTATAGAGGAGACACCATTGAGAGGCCATTTGACCTATGTTGAGCGGAACATAAGTGATGTAGGCGGTGTCGTCTCCATACGTAGTAATAGTATCTCAATGACAAAACATGACATTTTTCATGTCAAACCCGATTTAACCCCAACACGACATTTATCTAAATATATACAGTTTAACGATATTTCATATGATATTACAACACCGACAGTATCTCGGTCTGGCTCCTGCGCCAGTGACGGGCGGAGTCACGGGCGCGAAGTAAGCGTGCACTTTTATGTTTGGCAGGTGGTTCTGTACATATAAATAAAATATAATAAAAATTTAAGATCAGGTTCAAATGACATGAGACGCGGGATTCAAACACATATTTAGTAAATAACAATAAGAAAAGAGCGTGTATGCCGAGCACACGTGTCAGAAGTGAAACTTCTTTGGCAAGACTCAAAGATAACCACTAACTCCATGACGTGACGGTATTGCCATGACGCGACCTGAAATTTTACTTTCAACGCGACTAAAGAAGTTTCACTTCAAAAAATGTGATACTCATATTATGTTCATATGATAGGCGGAATGTTAAAATATCAAGTTGTAAAATATAGTTGTGTTATCTATACTAATATTATAAAGCTAAATATTTTGTTTGTTTGTTTGAACGCGCCAACCTCAGGAAGTACTGTTCCGATTTGAAAAATTCTTTCAGTGTTAGATAGCCCATTTATCGAGGAAGGCTATATATCATTACGCTAAGGGCGCGTTCCCACTATGTCGTAACGACTAATTTATCGTTCGACGACTGTAGTCTCTACCTGTTCCCATTATAACGATTGTTTGTCGTCAACATTTTTTATCGTTTAGTGACTGTCGTATCTACCTGTTCCCATTGGATCGCTCAGATCGCTCGCATCATCAGCAAGCTACAAATCTAGTCGCCTCTGCGTTCGCTTGGGTTGGGAAAAGCAAACCGAGTACAGACGCGAGGGGCGCGCGGGTGCGAGAGGGAAGGGAAAATACGTGTTCGTCTACATAGAGTTGCCGTCCACGATTTTTTTATCGTTTTACGACTGTCGTGCTTGCCGTTCCCACTGTCACGACAAAGTGTCGTCACTGCAAAAACTGTTGTAGACGACAGTAAATTGTGTCGTTCTAAATGTGAACACCTCCATTTAAACATATAAGCCACGACACTTAAAACTACACGATTATTTGTCGTCACGACCCGGTGGGAACGCGCCCTAAGACCAACAGGAGCGGAGCACTGCGGGTAAAACCGCGGAGCGCAGCTAGTATTAAATAAAATAACTCACGTAGTTTCAAAATACTCACACGTAGTTTCCGTATAGCATTCCTGGTAACCATCTGGCAGTCGTACAATTCGATCAGTTGCAAATTGTGACACGATATCAAATGTTCTAACGCGCCGTCCGTAACTAGAGGACAGTTGTCCAATCCTGAAATAATGAAATAAATATTACACATACATACTAGCTTTCCGCCTGCGGCTTCGCCCGCGCAGTCAAAGAAAAACCCGCATAGTTCCCGTTCCCGTAGGATTTCCGGGATAAAACCTATTCTATGTCCTTTCTCGGGTATCAAAATATATCTATACAAAATTTCATGCAAATTGGTTCTGTAGTTAAAGCGTGATTGAGTAACAGACAGACAGAGTTACTTTCGCATTTATAATATTAGTATGGATTAAGTTTTGGACAACGGTGCGATCCCACGAGCGTATTTTGTATGTCAATTTGATTGTATTATTTTTGGCTGGATGGGCTATAAACGATCTCGATCATTCTTTTTATTTTAAAGACTGCTATGTGGTAAATTTGGCTTATTTTGATGAATTAAACTATTATTTACATATTTACATTAATTTAATGATAAAATATCTCACCCAGCACAGTAAGATGTTCTGCAGCACAAGGCGACATTGACAACTGTTTGATGCCGTAGTCTGTTATTAGTTCGCAGTGAGATAGCGTCTGCAAAACAGATTTTAGGACTATATAATATATTGTGTAGGGTCAGCAACGAAGTCACATTTAGGCAGAAATATTTATAAAAAAAATTATGCTATTTCTCTAAATAACAACATTTTTTGCAGAGGCAAATCTATAGCAAAAAATACTGAAATTAATTGTAACAAATTCGCGACAAATTAGCGATAAGCCATTTATACAGATTCTTATTTCATGATCTGTCTGTATTTCTATTTCTTTTGTGTGTGAAATAAAGTATTCAATAAATACGTTCTAGTCGTATAAAACATAATAATAGTATGATATGATTTGTTTAAATTTAAGATGACCACTTTTATTGCAAAGTTGTTTCATTTAATCTTTTTAAGCTATTGCATAGCTTCTATCGCGGGCCTTGAGCGCGGGGACCGAATCGAGAAATTCCGTAACGAAAAACCTCACGCTCCGCACGGGGACGGGCGTGGAGGTGTGGCTTGAAGGCATAGCATGCAATAGCTTTACCGCGGCAGTCCCCGAGTGACACACGTCTTTTTTTTCTTATGTATTATAATCGATCGCTGATGGGAGAGCCAGTCATTAATATAAATTTACCAGTTTTTCTAACCGCGGACAGCCCATAGCTAGGTGTACGAGCGTCGTGTCCGTTATTAAAACACACTCTTCTAGGTCCATCCGTTCCAGCATTCTGCAGCTCTGTGGAGACAGACAAAATAAACTTATAATATAACAATAATATTATTTCTATGGTTGAGAAATAATTGCTAGATTAATTTTTTCTCAATCATAATAATCAGCAAACTTTAAATTGCTTATGAAAAAAAAAACATCATCCATATTAGAATCAAACCTTTACAAACAAACTTTAGCGTTAGGTGTTCTACTCCTTATCAGACCATTCATAATTCATAATATTGACATAACTAGAAACTCAACTCACAACCAGACACCTTAATATCTCATTCTATACAAAACAATACATTCAAACAGACGCAATAGAATCCTCGAACCATCACTAGAAATACACTGAACCAGACACTTAAGACACTGCCAACCAGACACTTTAGACACTGCCAATCAGACACTTTAGACACTGCCACTTTAGACATTTTACTTACCCTAGCAAGTGCCTGAAAGCCAGCATCAGTAAGTTGAGCGCACTGAGCCAACTCCAATGTAGCCAAATCTGGACAATGTGCGGCTAAAGCACATAATGAAGCGTCTGTCAGACGGGAACAACCAGACACGCAGAGTCTGCGTAATGCCCCGCCCAGACGGGATATGGACTCGTCTGTTATGTTCTGGTAATAAAAAAGGTAGTTTATCATAAAATTTCGTACATTAATAATAGCAACGGGTATTAAATTACTTATACATGTACAGATAATAATGTTAGTCTGCGTAACGCCCCGCCCAGACGGGATATGGACTCGTCTGTTATGTTCTGGTAATAAAAGAAATCATCGAAATTAATATCTATAATAATTTAATTCTTAAAAATTAAATCACTTTTACATATATGTATAGATAATATAAATATTGATAAAAGTAATAACAGTCAGACGCAAACAACCAGACACGCAGAGTAATGCCCCGCCCAGACGGGATATGGATTCGTCTGTTATATTCTGGTAATAAAAGAGGTAGTTTATCATCGAAATTAATATCTATAATAATTTAATTCGTTAAAATTAAATTACTTTTACATATATGTATAGACAATAATAAGTATAGACAACAATAAATAAATTTTGAATTTTGAATTTGAACTATTGATAAAAGTAACACAGGCAGACGGGAACAACAAGAGACACAGAGTCAGCGTAATGCACTCGTCTGTTATGTTCTGGTTACAAAAGGGGCCGCTCATTATCAAATTTCGTATATTATTAATAGCAACAGATAATAATTAAATTATTTATACACATATAGACAACTAGCCGCTCCGCGCGGTTTCACCCCCGTGGCTCCTCTCCTGTTGGTCGTAGCGTGATGATATATAGCCTATAGCCTTCCTCGATAAATGAGCTATCTAACACCGAAAGAATTTTTCAAATCGGACCAGTAGTTCCCGAGATTAGCGCGTTCAAACAAACAAACTCTTCAGCTTTATAATATTAGTATAGATAATTGAATATTATTCTTATTCTTATATATAAAAATGAATCGCAAAATGTGTTGGTAAGCGCATAACTCGAGAACGGCAGAACCGATTTCGATAATTCTTTTTTTATTATATTCCTTGAAGTACGAGGATGGTTTTTATGTAGAGAAAACGTAAATATGTACCACGGGCGAAGCCGGGGCGGACCGCTAGTTTTGGATAAAAGTTTTTTCAACATGTGGCATATTTTTTGAAGTGAAACTTCTCTATCAGCGTTGGAAAAACATTTAGTGTAACATTTTTTCGTTACGCGTGACATTTTTCCGTTACGCGCCATCTTTTTCTTATCCCTACCACGCGTGATTCGACGTATTTCTGTAAAGTTGCATATAGTAAATTATTTTTTGAAAAATAAGGTCATAAAGAAGTTTCACTTCTTACGTGTGTACACTAGTGGCGTGTACTACCTTTTTTTTATTGTGCGAATAGAACGGAATGTTTCCGTAAAGTTTGTATTTTGTGTGTAGGTAGGTGTCGATTATAGATTTATTCTTTCTATATTAATTTACGTATTCCCACACTATGAAAATTAACTCATACTTTGTACAAACATGACTTAATGTCATGTCATGTCATGACAATTTGACAACTCATATACATTTTAAAATATATTATGCCATGTTTTATGACATCTTAATATATATAAATCTCGTGTCACAATGTTTGTCCTCAATGGACTCCTAAACCACTTAACCGATTATAATAAAATTCGCACACCATGTGCAGTTCGATCCAACTTGAGAGATAGGATAGTTTAAACATGTAGGTACCACGGGCGAAGCCGGGGCGGACCGCTAGTTATGCCATATAATTTAAAATTGTTTATTTAAATAATTAACAAATTAATACTCACATCACACCCCTGCACGTTGAGTACCTCCAAATCTGGACAGTATGTGGCCAAGCATGATACAGCTTTGTCGTTTACGTTTTTACAGCCTGAAATATTATTAGAGAGTTGATTAATTTTCAGAAAGTTTTAGAAAGAATATTTAAAAAAGATATTGGCAGCATTTTAATAGGTTTTGACTTTGGAACACTCGAACCGTGCTGTTTCTAATTTGTTGTCCAGACTGAAAATACTCGGAATTCAGACTTCACTTAAAGTTGTCTAATTTTATTAATTTAAGCTTTGATTAAAATTAAGCAATTTCTTATAAAACTAGATAAACGGGTGTTCTATTACATATGAAATAATACTTAATCTCTAATGCGTTAATACACAAATGTTAAATAAATTTGATGACTACTTCATTGTGTTACGTGTTTCTAATTAAACGTCCTCCACTGTAGTTACAAAACGTATGAAATTATACAAAACATTTTAGTAAATAAGAAACATAAAATATCTCTTGTGCATGTGTGTGTGTTAGTGTAAAAATGCTGTACCTCTACAGATGAAACTCTTTAACTTTGGACAACCTCTTGCCAGCGCTTCGACGCCATTTTCCGTTATCGACTGACACCAGGATACATTTACGTGTGTTAATAGCTGAAATAATAAAATTCAGAACTTTAACTAAATTATTATTTTGGTTATTCAATGAGATAATTATTTTTAATTAAATTACTTCGATTGATATATTATTATTCAATAAAAAAGAGCGTGTGTGCCGAGCACACATGCTAGAAGTGAAACTTCTTTGGCAAGATCTAATAAAAAATATACCAGATTCGCCGCCTTACTCCATGATGTGACGGTATTGCCATGACGCAACCTTAAAATTTTACTCTTAACGCGCCTAAAGAAGTTTCAGTTCAAAAGTGATAATATTGTTGTATAATAATAATTTAATTCTGTCATATTATGTCATATTTATGTCAAAACATGTCACGTCAGTTTCACACATGACTTGTTAGAAAGTCATGTCAAGTCATGTCTTCATAGGCCAGTAGAAATCGACACTAAAAAACCCTAAATTCGCAAAGCACGATGTAGATTTGAATTTTTGGTATGTTGTTTGGATCAGTTATAATAATAATAATAAAGCTCATTTATTCCGTGAAAAAATCAAAATTTACATTTCAAATGTTTTGTTAGTTGTTAGTTTAACTTAATCTATTTTAGTATCTAATGTTAGTTTTATTTTTCTTATTTCCACGGACCCCTTATTGGGTAAAAGCCTCCTCTCTCCTCTTCCATGTAATCCTATCCTGTGAAATTTTCATCCAGTTTTTGCCCACCGTTTCTATTAAATCATCAGCCCATCGCTTTCTTGGTTTACCTTTTTTCCTTTTTCCTGTTGGTCCTGCCCATTTAGTTGTCAGTAATGTCCATCTGTTATCTGTATATCTCGATATGTGACCCGCCCATTGCCATTTGAGATGTAGAGCTTGGCGGAGAGCATCTGTTAGTTTAGTTTTATTTCTTATGTCTTTGCTTCTAATCTTCTGTATTTTTTTTATTTTTAATATACTTCGTTCCATTGAACGTTGGCATGTGGTAATTTTGTTTTTAATTTTCTTTGTATATGTCCATGTCTGGCTCCCGTATGTCAAACTAGGTAAAATACAGGTATCCATCACTATTCTCTTCAATCCTATGTGGTAGTCTCCTTTTAAAATTTCTTTTTGAGCCCAAAATTTCTTCCACGTCCCATTAATTCTTCTATCAACTTCTTCTTCATTACAGTTTTCGTTAAATGATACTAGCTTTCCTAGATATATGTAGCTGTTAACATATTCGATTTGATTACCGGATATTTGTATTAGTTTAGTTCGAGAATTGGTCATTATTTTAGTTTTTTGAAGGTTCATATGTAGGCCTACTTCCTGGCTGGAGTTCGATAACAGTTGTAACATTTGTTCTAGTTCGTTGGCTGAGTTGGCAAATAGAACTATGTCATCTGCAAATCTTAGATGACTAAGATATCGGCCTGAAATCCACAGCCCTTTGTTTTTCCAGTCAATACTCTGGAAGACATCCTCCAATACTGCGATGAACAGCTTTGGTGATAAGGGGTCGCCTTGTCTAACTCCTCGTCCGATTTGTATCTCTTCTCCTTTGTTTTCTAACCGTATTCTGCTTACACTATGAGAGTAGATGTTCTTTAGAATATTTATATATGTGGTACTTATTTTGCATGATTCGAGCGCTTTCCAAATTGAACAGTGAGTAATGGAGTCGAATGCTTTTGAGTAGTCAACAAAAGCTACATAAAGCGGGTGATTGAACTCTTTATATTTCTCTAGTACTTGGTCTAACGTGTGGATATGATCTATAGTTGAAAAGGCCGAACGAAAGCCTGCTTGTTCAATTGGTTGTTGGGAATCTATTAGTGGTGTTAACCGACTCAAAAGTATGGATGTGAAAAGTTTATAAATACTAGATAGAAGGCTAATAGGTCTATAATTAGCAATATCTAATGGATCTCCTTTTTTATAGAGCAAAACTATCTCTGAGCTGTACCATTGTTTAGGTACATTTTCGGTTTGAAGTACTAAGTTATAAAGTTGTGCAAGATATGGAGTGAGTACTGGTGCACCTATTTTTAAAGCTTCATTGGTAATATTATCTGGGCCCGGACTTTTGTCAGATTTTAGTTTTTTGATATGTTTTAATACTTCGTCCTCACTAACAAATTCTTTTACGATATCTTCCTTATGTTGCGTACTCGAGAACTTTTTCTGTGTAGTTTGTATCATTATTTCTGGTTTCTTATATAATTCTTTATAAAATGAAGTTGCGTAGTTAATAATATCCTGACGTGTTTTAGTTGTCTCTTGCTTTTTGTTTAGTTTAAGTATCCAGTCTTTATGTGTAGTAAGTTCTTTATTAGCTCGTTTGATGCTTCTGTATTTGTCTAAGTTTTTCTCTATAATTTTGCTTCTATGGTTTTTGTAATCTCTTGCTATTTCTTTATTTGATAATTTAAACAATTTTTTAAGTTCCTCTTTAATTTCTTTTGTTTTATTTTTAGTTTTTAATAATTCTGTTCGCCTGTTTAGTAGGTTTATTGTTGATTCGCTTAGTATGTTAGTTTTGTTGTCTCTGCTATTAGTTGTAGGTTTTTTAATAACGCTTGTTGAGATTATGTTTTCTAATTTGTCGTAGAAATATTGTATGTTTTTTGTATCATGATTGAGATTTATTTTATTTTCTAAATCTTGTTTCAGTAGCTTTATGTACAACATTTTTTCTTGGTCAGTTGAAGGTAACTTATGTTGGGATCTGAAAGTTTTCCTGCTCAATTTCGGTATTTTTAGTGAAAGAGATGCTCGTACTAATCTATGGTCTGACGGATAGGACAGGTTATTCAGAACTTCTACATTATTTATTATTTTAGGTTCATTGCACATTATAAAATCAATTTCGTTTCTCGTTCTATGGTCTGGCGACACCCAAGTCCATCTCCTATTGTGCCTCTTTTTAAAATATGTGTTCATTATGAACAGTTTTTGTTCGCAAGCATATTGAATTAATCTTTCACCTCTAGCATTCCGTCTCCCATATCCAAATTTACCCATTACAAAATTTTCATGACTAGATGGTTGTCCTATTTGAGCGTTGAAATCTCCCATAACCAATACGGTTTTGCCTTCAATTTCCTGGGCCGTCCTAAGATCGTTATAGAATCTATCAAGTTCTTCGTCGCTCGCTTTTTCGGTAGGTGCGTATGCTTGAACAAGTGTAAGAAGTTGTTTGTTTAGATTTAGTTGTAATACCGCTACTCTTTCAGATATTCCACTATAATTTACTATGCAATTTTTATAATGCTTTTTGATTAAAAATCCTACGCCATATAGTCCTTTTGTTTCTCCTGTATAGCAGAGTATGTATTCCTGTAATTCTTCGATTTTGCAGCCCATTCTCCTTACTTCACTCAGTCCTATAATATCGAAGTCTACGCTTTTCAGTGCATGCAGCAGTTCAATTAATCGTTCTTGTGATGCTAAGGATCTTACGTTGTAGGTGCAGATTTTTAACAGATGGTTGCGCTTCATTTTTGAGGGGTGAGGGTGTTGGTCGTTGTCCCCACGGTGACCAACCGGCTTGGGGAAAGTATTTGTATGTTCTTCTATTGTGGTTTGTGTTATATTGTTCCGGTGGCTGATAGGTATTTGCTATGCGTTGTGGTCTATTTTTCCAGTTAGAGATGTTGTGGAGTTAGATCGGCCTCTCATTAGTGTGAATGCGTTTTTCTTATTTTTAGTCGGTACGTTTTTCTCTGGCTGGATTGGGGTAGTTGGTGATATGGATAGATCCCTTTTCCGGTTGTTTGTCTGTGTAGAATAATCTTTAATAATAAGTTTATCGTAGTTAATAGTCGCATAATTCCCTTTATCTCGTTCTTCTTTGACCCTTTCGTGTAGTTCTCTTCTTTTTTGCAAGACCTCTTTAGGAAAATCTTCCGATACGTAAACATCACCAAGTTTCTTCTTATTCTTCATAATTGTATTTTTCAACCAACCATTAACACAGGCCATGAGTATTGGTCTAGTTTTCCCTCCAACAGTATCTTTTTTTCCGATTCTATAAATCTTATTTACATCTTTTGGTTCAACCGTAATGTTCAGATGGGTAGTAAGTTTCTTGGTTACTTTTTCCAAAAGATCTGTTTGGGATGATTCTGTTTCCTTAAGACCATATATAATAATGTTGTTTGATCTGCTGGTTTTATCCAAATTCGCTATTTTTTCTTTTAAAATTTTATTTTCTAATCGTAATTCTTCTATTTCTCGTGTGAAAGGTGCTAGTTTTTCATCCATTTTATTTAAGACTTCTTTAGTTTGGTTTTGCATTTCGGTTTTAAGTTTGTCAAAAAGTGCTTCATTATTCATTTTAAAAAATTTAGTTTTAGTCTATGGTTAATATCGTGTCACCCGACTTTTATATTTTTCCTTATCTTTTTCAAATGGCAACTCTCGATATTTTCCTTATGTTGGCAGTATGTATTTGACACTTGTCAAATATGTGACATCTGTCAATAACAGCTGTTGGTTATCGAAATGCTTTGAATTATGGAATTATTAATTAGTAAATTCAATTGTTAAAGACTTATCTTTTCTAATTTTCGATGATTTTTGTGCAATTTCGGTGTTTATTTATGAATAATTACACTTTTCACTGAATATGGATAACTTATACAGATGATTGAGGTTTAAATAGCGGAGCACAACAATTGTACGTATTACTTTGACAGTCACCGTCACAGACACAGACAGAAAAAGTATTATCCTTTTTATGATTTTATATGCCCTCAGTTTCAATTCTTTAAAAATCTATTTCTACCTTCTTTTTGTTTTTCAGATATTGTGAGTGAACTATTTGTCTCACAGACTTTGTTCTATGCTCTTATGAAAGAAAATTAAATGCACTACAACTTTATTATACGAACTTCTCATAGAACGAGCGGTTTTTGCCAATATTTTGCTTCAAACGGGAGCAAAACTAAAAATTTCAATATTTCGGGAAAAATGAACCATCTTCGAATGGCCACAGTTTAGTCGTTATAAGGTTTAGAGAGCTGCGGTTAGGCTTAAATTGTTGCAAATTTAATAACCTTAATTTATGTACTGAATCATACTTGTCGGAAACGCATAGTTTATGACTTTTAGAGCAAAAAGTGAAAAAAGTCTAAAATTTTCGCAGTTTATCACGTGGTGCGCAGCGAGCACAACTTTTTCGAAGTTGCAGATTGGGATTTACATCACCCTAACTGATCCAAACAACATACCAAAAATTCAAATCTACATCGTGCTTTGCGAATTTAATGTTAATTTCCACTGGCCTATCATGTTAACTCATATTATTTGACATAATGTTATTTTTATGACAAAAAACTTACTGGACATCCATCTGAGAGAGCTTTCAATGATATATCTGATATACTTGGACAGGAATCGAGGTTGATCCTAAAAAATAAACATATTATTTAATAATTTTCGAAGGAAAACTAATTTAGAACCAATTGACATAATAATATGCTAAAATAGTCACTACACAGTATAAAACAAAGTCGCTTTCTCTGTCCCTATGTATGCTTAAATCTTTTAAACTACGCAACGGATTTTGATGCGGTTTTTTAAATAGATAGAGTAATTTTCTAGTATATAATTTTTTAGGTTTTAGACAAAGCGGACGAAGCTGCGGGCGGTAAGCTAGTATAGTAGACTTTATATTGTTATTTCATTCCTTAAAATAAAGTTATAGTTTCTGTTTATAAATAACAAATCTTGTACTATTATAAAGGCGAAACTTTGTATGGATGTTTGTTACTCTTTCACGCAAATACTACTGAACCGATTACAATGAAATTTAGCACACATATAGAGGGTAACTTGGATTAACACATAGGATAGGTTTTATCCCGGAAATCCCACGGGAACGGGAACTATGCGGGTTTTCCTTTGAAAACGCGGGCGAAGCCGCGGCCGGAAATCTAGTATCCCATATTTCTACCAATTGTACCAAATAGCAGATGTATCTATAATCCTTTGATTAGAAATTTGTCTCTTGTAGTTTTTATACCATTTCCCTTTTTAAATTACCTATTATCTATAAGTTAGTATATTGATAACTCTTTATTTATGTGTAAGCGATTGTAATTTATAGTCTAGTAGTCAACACATGTTATTGCAATAACAATCCATACTAATATTATAAATGCGAAAGTAGTCTTTCTGTCTGTCTGTTACTCAATCACGCCTAAACTACTGAACCAATTTGAATGAGATTTGGTATGGAGATATTTTGATACCCGAGAAAGGACATAGGCTACTTTTTATTGCGAAATATGTACCACGGGCGAAGCCGGGGCGGACCGCTAGTTAGTCAATAAGGTTTAAAGTGAAATAAGTATTGTACCTATATTATTGTTATATGTGTTTGTGTTGCAAATAAAATAAAAAAAATGTGTATGTATGTATGTTTACCTCTGCAACTTGCTACACCGCCTGCCCAACGCCTGACACGTTTGATCCGTGAGCTTCTTGCATTTGTTCAAGTTTAAATCTTCTATGTTCGGACAAGACTGAAAGAAATATTAATTATTCATAAAACAAGATATAATATGTACACGAATTAAATGCAGTTTTTGAAGTGAAACTTCTTTATCGGGGTTGGACAAAAATTTAGTGTAACATTTTTGCGTTACGCCGTACGCGTGACATTTTTGCGTTACGCCATACTCGTGACATTTTTAAGGTCATAAAGAAGTTTCACTTCTTACGTGTGTACTCTAGTACACGCATACATTTTTTTTTATTTTTTAGATCTTACTAATATAGGCACTTGGCATATAAGATAATTTCGTGACAGCAAAAGAGAATTTTTTGAAGTGAAACTTCTTTATCGGGGTTGAAAAAAATTCAGTGTAACATTTTTTCGTTACGCGTGACATTTTTCCGTTACGCGCCATCTTTTTCTTATCCTTACCACGCGTGATTCGACGTATTTCTGTAAAGTTGCATACATATAGTAAATTATTTTTTGAAAAATAACTTTTTGTTTTAACTCAAAAGCTCTTCAAAATAATTTCAAAAGGCCAGTCGAAAGCATATTAATAATATTATAAAGCTGAACAGTTTGTTTGTTTGTTTGAACGCGCTAATCTCGGGAACTACTGGGCCGATTTGAAAAATTCTTTCGGTGTTAGATAGCCCATTTATAGGCAGGTTATAGGCTATATATCATCACGCTACGATCAACAGGGGTGGAGCCACGGGGGTGAAACCGCGCGGAGCAGCTAGTATTGTAATAAAAATGAATTTCGACCTAAATCATTCTATAATAAAGCCTATATTATCAAACCAGTTTAAACCGGAGTAGCTAATAAATTAAAATTATTTACTTGAGCTAAAGTTTTCATAGATCCATCGGCTATGCTCTCGCAACCCCTCAGTGAGAGTTGACGCAGAAATCCGCCGCATCTTTGCGATATATTCTCTATTACTGGACCCTGGAATGGAGAAAAATACATTTAAACAATGATAAGTAAAAAGGTAATAACAGCTCTGGTAGCAGGTGCAGGTGGCTAATTAGCCGCGTTTTACTTGAGTTGCCTTTCGCTTACAATATTTATATAAGGTTGCCTGGCAGAGATCGCTTATAGCGATAAAACCGCCTATTTAACATATTATTTCTCTTTTTTTAAGTGTTATTCTCGAATGAAAGCTATTTATTATTATATTTTTAAATCAAACCAATCGGAAGTGTCTAGTTTATTATAAGTTAGATACATACCTCTACATCTCTTTGGAAGTCGAATAAGTCAATTCTTTGCCAGTTCGAGCCGTCAAGAGCCAAGATATTCCATAACTTTGATACCTGGAATAAAGCTTTTTTTATTAATGCTTATTTTTCATTTGTAAGGATAGATTTGAAGTTATTGTCATCAAATTTCAAGCAAATAATGCTTATTACAGTTAATCAGATGCATTTCATATCTGTTTCCTTAGAAAAATTGATTTGATGTAAGTGACCTAACTACAAACTATAATGACGTACATTAACAGCTAGAATCACAATCACGCTCAAAAAAGGTCCGTAACAAAACTATGCCTACGCGTGAACTAGGCAGAGTTTTCTGATAAACAATACAATAGATATTGAACATTACTGCCCTGTTATAAGGTGTTAATTTCAATGAATCGGATGCTCGGACATTGCTTGGCGACCATTAAATAGGCTACAGTGAGTCTAGTGGTTTAAAGTGCGTCAAAGACTAATGATTATTTTTTTATTACCTAGCAGAGAATCGAAGCCACTACACCAAGGAGGCACATCTATATATATAAAACTCAAAGGTGCCTGATATAGTGATCTATCAACGCACAGCCCAAACCACTGGGCGTATCGGGCTGAAATTTGGCATGCAGGTAGATGTTAGGACGTGGGCATCCGTAAGAAAGGATTTCCCGAAATTCTTGCGGGAACGGGGAAAAACGGGGATGCACGTACAAAGTCGTGGGCGGAAGCTAGTAATAATATAAAATCTATAAAAACATTATATTTACCTGAGCACATCTACATAATGAAACTACGTCGAGGTAAGAAAGTATTCGCAGCAGTAGTTCTTTTGGTAGTTTTTTGTTTATATGATTTTCATCTTCGCCCGAAAACCGAGCGATCTGTAAACAGGAAAAAATAGAAAAATAAAGAAAACCCTACTCTTATGTAAGATACGACAATCGAGAATTTTTAAGCTATTGCATAGTTTCTATCGCGGGCCTTGAGCGCGGGGACCGAATGGAGAAATTCCGTAACGAAAAAACCTCACGCTCCCCACTCCGACGGGCACGGAGGTGTGGCTTGAAGGCATAGCATGCAATAGCTTTACCGCG
>CAJQZN010016768.1:0-10436 GCA_907164685.1 Colias eurytheme | reverse complement strand
CCTGGTACAAATGGTTGAATAATTGTTTTATTTAAATCAACATATTCGCGTCGGTATGGCGGGCTGTAAGTCACACCGGAAAAGTATGGCATGACACTACCGCCTACTTCTTTTTTATGGGCTATCGGTAAATACTAAAATTTTTGTGTTACAAATCGTTTGACTTTCGATATTTTTCCGACGAGTTCGGCTAACGCCCACGAGACTAAACCACCGATACCAGCGATCACACCTTCATTTTTCTTTTTATCATTGCGTACTAAGACCCTTGTAGAACCGCCATCCTGTTACAAATGACTCGAAAATTTGTGTCAGTATCTCCCGGTCTATTCGGGGACATTGGCAATATCTACAGCCTACGAAACACTACCGCTTAAGAAAAGGAGCGCCATATTAAAATTACAGGCATAATACTAAAAAATGTAACAGGAAGACTCCCAAAAAAACAAATAACACGACCTTGAAACCCTAACTTGAGCTGCCTTCCACGAGGCAGTCATTAATAGCACATATACTTATGTACACCACGCCGCACTACTCCGCGTCCCAAACATGTCGTCATTAAAATAGAGCGCGAATCCATTATGAAACACATCTACAAGCTATGAACCAGCGCTCACAAGCCGCGGCGCGAATGAGTGCTCAGTAGAAACACGGCTTAACCTCATTTCCATATTATTGGCCAGCAGATTGACATATACGGAGACTTTAATGGGGCATTTTATAGACAGGGGGCAGATAAAAAGTGATAACAATGCTTCGGGTTTGCGTGTACACGGTTTGTATATACGAAAACAAACGAGTATATTTCTGTTTGTAATCCTTTTTTTTGTGTTCGTTTATTTAGTCTTATTTCCCAGGATAATTAAGTCAAGGTTAATTTCTATATTATTCTAGGTATAAACTTGACGAAAGACAATGATCATCGTAGGTTGGTTGAAATCTGGATAATTAAAATATCACACATCGTATTATTCAATATAGACAAACTGCAAACCGGAGAAAAAAATACCATCCAATGATTAAGGCAAAAGGAAGGGACTGGAATGTACACTTACAGCCTACAACGTTACTAATTGATACAGGAGCCAGGAGGTTTATCCGATACAGATTTAGGTTCGATCCCCCACGGGAGCATTAACAATTACCGTTAACACGAGTAGAAGTCATAGAACCACGCGTATTTTAATATTATCCACGATACGGTGGATTTATTCAATAATTTCCGCAAAGGCTCATATTAAATATTCACGTGGAACAAAGGTCCGTTCTGGGAATCAGTTTTGAGGTCGTTCTTAGCCCCGGGGCCGGAGATTTGGGCCAAATTGTTGGGTAAGCTCGACCCAACTAACGGTAACTAACTTACAGGTAGCCGCGAGTGATGCCGCTAAAAATAGATAAATTCGTCGCACTCAAACTCAAGAATTCATACATCAAATAGTGCGCCGTGTGGTGTCTTGTATTTTGGAGATATAGTTTCATGGCATTTTTCATTTCTGCATGTACTTTTACTACACTTTAGTTCCCTAAATTAGCAATCCTAATTAAGAAGTGTAATATACATATATAAGTTGTTAAATGTATTTTTCAAAAAATAATTAAATACCTACATAATTACCTCGTAGCCTCTCAGGTAACAAGTACATAATATTTAAATATGATAAATAAATTCCGAATTTGTACCCAATTACATCCTTTATTTTAGGAAAAACTTATATAATATTTTTTCAAACAATAACAATTTAATGGTACAAGAAGTTAAAATACATTGGCATTTTTATAACTTCAATGCGTAGGTGTCTATCTACGTGGGTTCGTGAAATCGACCCACCCAAAATAACAAATTACACTCAAAAGTAGCACCTATATACAGTTGTTCACACGGATTTCACAGATATGATGCTTACGTTAACTAGCTTGTTCCCTTACTTTGCTCCCATTGCATCCTAGTAAAAAGTGGTCTATAATATGTTATTCCAGGCGGATGTTATAAAATCACAGTAGCGTCTCGCGTAGCTCGCGTGCTCTTTAAATTATCGCACGATAACCATTACCCATATATTTTCCACCCTCTATTTCACCCCCTTGACGTTTTCTTTTCGCGATAATAACTAGTTTTTATCCTTCTGCGACATTCTATCTACCTATATCTATTGACTATTTTTATCTATGCTAAAATACTAAATAATACTATCTCTACTACTCTATCATACACAATTCTACGCTTTTGTTTTGATAATATGAATAGGGCTGACCAACTATTTATTTTACATGCGGATATTCAACTATAATTCCATGATAGACATAGATGAGTCTATTCGGAATTTCTTTCCATTGCGGCACCCTAAATAATATTAATAATCAAACTTTGTCACGTCAGTCCACTTCGCGAACTTCCCCCGTGACACGAGCACGTGTAACAGCGCATGCATTTGATTTGCGTAATTAATATCTCAAAATAGATCACTTGATGCAGCGGGCGTGCTCGCTCGCGGCACGACGCAAAAATAAAGGAAACCAAGCATGTTGATCGATAGCGGCTATATCCGTTCGGTGACGTCATGCAGCGTGCGAATTGGTTAGCCGGTAACAATCTCCTTTTTATAGATGAAGTGAACTGACAAAGTTGACCGCAAGCGGATGCTTCAGAGGAACCTGATTATCGAGCAACGGCACCGGCTCCAAGTCAACTGCAAAGCATCCGCTCTTGTGAAGTGAAGCCTGATAAATGATAATATACAAAACATTAAGCTACCAACTTATTCTTGTAGCTTGTTCTAGAAGGTATGGACCTGATGAAATAATAGGTCTCATTATATTCATTGCAATTAAATGAATAATTATTAATTTTGATCTCAGTCTTTCAAATTATTGATCCACTCTGATTAAGAAAAAGACAATAATTATTGAAAAGAAAACATTTCAATGTTCTTCTGTTTATCTATTATTATGATAGGATTGAACCGTAGGACTCCTAACATTTCTTGGACTGCAAACATTTCATAGAGTTGGTTCTGATTGCAAGACAATTTAATAAACTACCTTCACAACAACAAAACCCCTGCAACTTCATCTCTAAAAGCTCAACAGATCAGTTATACAATCACATAAGCTCTATTAACTTATGAAAATTATAAAATTAAATAGAACGAACGTCGAAAAATCCGGGACTCCATAAACTGTTCACTCCAGCACATTTAGCTCGCACGGCAATTGCACACGGTGTAAAGTAGATTTTCACGACACGCATGCTAATGGAGTTGCCAGTGGAAACCGCAAAACGTTTAATATGGTAACAAAAAGCGGAGAGAATCGTATGATTTATGACTGTATATGGCCAGAGCTGCGCAGGGATGGAAGGCATGAAAATGTCTATATGATATGTTACTATCTTTTAACAGTTTTCAATAGAATATACTTACCGACTGAAAAAATAATGAGTGATCAAAAATATGATTTAGTATGTACATAATATACATTCATGGTTTAAAGAAATAATTATGTACAATATATATTTTGTACATCGGTCACAGTCATATTTATTATAGGTACTTGAAGAAAGTTAATTGGTACTTTCTTAACTCCAGCTAACAGAAGCGTTAACTTGGACGGATGCCTAACAAAACGAAAAATATTTAAAATAATTATATGAATGTCTCAAAATTATGATAGTAGTATAGGTTTGAAATACATATTTCAAATGTAATTCCTGGAAAGTGACAACCCTATAAAACTATAAATCGTCGCCGTTGCTATTTTAATGGCGCTAAATCGCTAATAGATCCTGACTGCATTTCGTGAAATAGATATTTTATATGCCGTGTGATTTGACGAAAACGGCCATAGAATGCGACAAGCAATTAAATTAATTTAGTACATTTTAACAGCCGTTCCCCTGCATAATTTTGAAGGTACATACTATATAACATATAGCTATAATATAGCTATAATATCAAGCCTTGTTTAATATGCCAATTATTTATATTAAAGGTTTAACAAGCAATTATTCACGTCAAGTGTAAACACGATAATTACCAACTTAAAAAGATAAGGTTAAAAACAAAAGCCGACGACAGTGAATATTATTATCCGAATTCTTTATACGGAATATTTTCCTTGTATTTTCTTAGCCGTTCTGAAATATTTAAGGAGTAATTCGCTTTTTGTGTCATATCTTCAACAATACAACAAGAGTCTCAAACATATATTACATCAGTAAACACTGAATCTGATCCTCTAAACTTTTTGTTTACTATGAATGGCGACCCAAATACATCAAAACATCCGCCAAAACATACCTACACATCTAAACAAAGACATTTACAGTCAAAATATACAGATAACGCGCACATATCTGCGCCGCCAGTGTCCATCACTATCGCAATATATCGATATATATAATATCGCAGTATATCGATCTTCACATTTCGCGCAGATGTCGCAAGCGTGGGCGAATGCAGCGGTACGTAACTGCGCCCGCGCCCGCGCGAAAGACGCGAGGTCAAAGCGCCCGCGCCGCTCGCGGTAGTGATGTCACTGTATGAGGAAAATCGATAATTGGAGAATATACATTTAATTATGGAAGTAGTTAAATTGTACATCAAATAATTAGTGTCATTATTATCTCTGTATATAAGAATTAAGATACATATTTACGACATAATTAAAAAAAATAACGGCTATTCAGTCTTCACGCTTTTATTGACATCATTATGCATTATCATATGATAATATGATATCAATTAGGAAAATTATATAAATAATTGGATTAAAATTAAATAATATAATTTTATAATAATTGCGGTTTGCGTGGTATTTCTAAAATGTGGCTTGTAGATATGTATATCAATTTCTGTAACTCTTTACGCGCAATTATAATTATATCGTTCCGCTGACAATTTGTCACTTTTTAATTGGTTCAAAACCTAAACTTAAACTTATTAAAATTACTTAAATTTCAAAATTTTCGAGATTCATTGTTACTTTTACCTCTGATAAATACTTAAAAAACATCGATAAGCGCAGCGCATAGTGATGCAGCTACATCACTATGCGCTGCGCACGCGTCGCCCGCATGACGGCTGCGGGTCACTGTCTGCCGGACGATTATCGTGCTAAATGCAACAGCTCTAGAATTTTCTAAAATCGATTTACAAAACTTGCCTCTCAGTACCTACTACGAATTAAAGATGACATGAATTTAAGATAGGCAATGTGTGTTCGAAACTAGCTAGCTAGCTTTAATAATTATTATTACTATGATATAAAAAACCCAACTGTTAATTTATGTAGCTAATGCATGTCACTTCAATAATTTTGACGATTACAACAACATAAGTGAAATTTTGAAAAAAAAATTGGGCTGTAGAGTGTAGAGCTAGCCAAAGTAATAATATGCTTAGGTTCATACATACACTCAAAAACAGAACCCTCCTTCTTTCATGTCGTAAATCGTAATCTATGTTGAAATCTACACTTAATAGAATATCCACACAAAATTAAATTGATCGATCAGCCATTTTTGCGTGAACGAGCTAATATCCATTCATCTATCTTCACAAACTTTCGCGTTACTCAATTAAAACCCAATATTCCCCAAATTGAATGCAATTAGTCACTAATATTTCAAATTTCAATACAGTACATTTTGTGTATTTCCATTTTATAATAGGTATTAATTTTCAGCGCAAGCAAAACAAGCGGCCTTTTTATCACATAATATCACACGTATTTCTACACAGCTATAATCTTCTTGTATGTGAAACCAGTAAAAGGACCTCTAAAATCTGCCAAGTTACACGTTGAAAATAGTAAATAGATGTTTTTATTTTGTGACAGAAGTAAATAAGTATCTACTTGATAGGTATATATATTATAGTCCCGCTATTTCGCGCACAACTACCTTGCTTTTTATGGATACGTCACTTTAAATTTCGACGTATAAAAACCATACCATAATTATTTAAAATAATTTATTTAATTGCAAAAACGTAGAACTTGTTTAGATTGATTGACGTTTTCCTTATTTAAAAGAAATCTAGATATCTTAAAAAGGCAGCTTTCAAATAAGCGAGCAATTAAAATATTATAAACATTCTAAAATAATTACAAACAAACTGTAAAAAAATGTGAATAACATCATAATTACCTTGATTTGACCATAAATAAACAGTGTAGAAAAAAATATAATGAATTAAAAATACTAGTACGATGGCTCAAGAGATTCTGGAAGTCGATATTTGATGAAAATACCAAATAATCAATTTAAACGATATTTTAATTAATTAATTACATGTACACTTATTTTCATTTGTTTATAAAATAAATATTTAAAATATCAAACATCACCATCAGATAAATCTCCTAAAATAATGATTTACGACCAACATAAAATATAACTTGCAACAATTTATTAATTATTTTTATACTACTGCCAATAACCAAAGGACATATTGAACAATGTACAACAGTCTAGGATAAACCATTATTCAAATACAAAAGTGCCCTAAGCATACATTATACTGAACTAATGGTTTTGTATAGTTACTGCTCTGTCCCTCAGGGAGTCAATTTCAAGTAGTTACGACTTTTGACAATACAAATTTGATTCGACTTCGATTAATAACTTTTTAACTGTCTACTAAGGTCCAGTTTAATAATATCAATTTTTGAAGTGAAAACTTCTTTAGCGGCGTTGAGCACTTTTTCTGTAATGGGTATAAAATCTTAAACTCGTAACCTGATCGAAAAAGCGTAAGACGGATATAGGTACCATTCCAAAATATCAAACATGCTCAACGTTAATAATCAAGTTTTCACTTCTGCCGGCACTCCCGGAGTGCAACCCGTCTTTTTTTTTAAATAGGTAGGTATGGTTATTATGTGTATCAGTTGCTTTTCCTTTGTACAAGTAGGTAATTAGTTTGCTAGATGGCGCATTGAATACAAATCAAGACTAGATTATCACATCTAGGTAAAAATTTACACGATTCAATAATTGAAAAATATGAGTTACTTACTTATACACAATAATGAATTTATCAATAAGCTGAATTCAATATAGTTTATACTTTAAACTATCAATGCTTGTACCATTTTGCAAACCTGTATAGTATATAGCAGTAACCTGAATGTAGATGTAGTATGTATATAATGAATTCGTATACAGATACAGAGGGCTTTCCATCCGTTATAACCCAAGAACAACCAGACCGAGCATTATCATCTCCATCCCAAACAATATTTAAAAATTCCCCAAAATTCTGCGACCATATACGAAAATCGGCGCATCTGCCTCCACACACCCTATGTAGTACAGAACCTTACATAACCGTTTCCTTGACGCGCAGCGATCCCAAAGCGGGGCAATTAGCGAAATGGCGACCGGAAAGGCGAACGAGTGCACACGCGGGGGACATCGCCTATTAATAGTATGGCCAGTGGATAATCAATATGCCCCACGCGTCTACCCTCTCTCGGCGGCCCGCATCGCGCTTCCCGGAACTCGCGGACGCGGTTGGAGGGCGCCCTTCACGAACTTACGAAACTCACGTGTAGCGAGCTGTGGGTAGCAGCTTGCAGGGAATGATCAATCGATATGTTAACGATGTGAAAGTCAGTCAAGAAAGTCGGGATTAGGTCTCAACTTAGGGTAGACTAGGTAACTCAAGGTAAGAAAGGTACTTAGTAAACATTTTTGTTAAAAAAATATTGAAATTACACTACATTATAATAAATTTCAATAGAAAGCTCAAAAACAAATAATAATGTACTAATTGACAGGATAACCATTCTTATGAAAGCTTTTTACTACAAGGAACTCAAATGTGTATGTCATTCTTTGAGCTGACAATAATTATACCGACTAATTTCTACACAAGTTTAGAAACCTAAAACGTCCGTAAAAGTTTTATATGCATTAGCTTAGCTTAATTTACTCGTATATTGTTTTATCTCATAAAAATTCCACGCATATTTCTACATCACGCTTTTTCCGTTCGCATATTCAAAACTCCGCACATGCCTGGGCAAATTTAAACATCTGGTAGCCCTAGTCTCTGTTGACCGATGGCCCGGCGCCGCGCGTCCATAAATCTCGTCCACGGCCGCTGCCGGCTCCTTTGTTTTTTTGTCCGTAATAAGATCGCGGATGTCAGCGTCAGGTATAGACTATAGTCTATAGATCGTCGGCTCCAGCCAGCCGCGCGTGAATTGCACGTGTTGGTGGAGCTTATCTAATAGTAACTGGTGTTGCTATCTCATTAACGATATTTTGGACAGAAAATATTTTTCTACTGATTGTTAATTTTTTCATAACCTTTGTATTCTCCCAATAAATATTGCCTTTTGAACATTTAAACAAGTGAAAGGTAGGCATATTGAGACTACATTTTCAGAGAAAATCGATTCGCTCGTGAAGGTATAACATTAATCTTATAGATGTGCGATTATATGTGTTCTTAACTTCTTAATTCTAATTTAAGATACAACATAATCATTAACCTCGTAGTACACATAAACATGTACACATAAAAGTCACACGACAGTCTTATCTCGGATCCGGTCGACGATCAACTGATGAATACGTCTGAAAGCTGCCCGCTGAGTCATGGCCGACTCGGGTAATTAGCGATATTCTAGTTTAGCCTATACCACTGAACTACAGATAATATATACCTACACTGAACATAACATAGCTCTGTCTGGATACTGAATAGTATACATCTTAAATCTTAATGTAGTCACCAAACGTGTTCGGCGTCAAATTAGGCGCCAAAGCTCATAAGAATGAACCTTCTTGAATTTTTAAGCAGTTTTTGCAGTTCATATTCCATTCTATTAATTTTTACTATACAGTATACATACTTAATTTCATTTATACTTATTCTGATACCTATTTATCAAAAGTGATATTATGTATGTGTATATGCGCATAGCGTGTGTATGCGCACTACTATGAAATCCATTATGTAATTCATTTTCATAAATACCTAACACAAAAATTTACAAATTGTTCTGTTTAGTTACAAGTTTAATGTGCGTTCTATCTATACCTACTTATACATAGTAAGAACGTTTACCAATCGTACTGCATATCGTTAGCTATCATTTAAGATGAAGTCGAGATAAGAGATGTAGTTAACCATACAGTACAACGTTCTTAGAAGCTTTTTTATTGAAGCCTTTCTCGATATTACCAAGCAATCAATCCTGTGTAATTATGGTGAGTAATTTAGGAATTAGTATTGAACCAAGCCTTAAGTTATTTTAGGCGAAAAATTTTGTCAATGTTCACTTTATTATAAAACTGGTTAACCCCACAAACACAATGCTCCTTGAAGTAACTTCAACACGTGTACAGGCTACAGAAGTATACGTTGCAACTAACAACCAACGTTACAAAATGAAGTAGAAAAAATTTGCTTTTAGATTATATTTAAAAATGTTGATGCAGAGAGAGTGGAGACAATCACAACGAAATTTATTATAGTTATTTTATTACACTGGATCCAACTTATCTTAGGCTATCTTTCTATACCAGACCAGCCTTTAAATGACTACTTACGCATTAAAAGAAGTCACTAATAGGCAAGGCATTTAAATTGAATTCAGTGTATAGTGTATTTTCAAACCGCTCACCTTCCGGTGGCAACTCGTCAGACGAGTCGCGGATCGCGAGACGGACAACGATAATATCTTAAACGCATTTACCTCATTTATTTTACACTAGCTTTTCCTGCGACTTCACCTGCACGCACATAGGCTTTTTATCCAACAAGAATATTTTACTTTTAAATTTTATAAGATTTCTTCGTCATTGACTTTTTTGTCAAACTTCATAAAGTGCTAAACAGTACATAAATTAAAAATAGCAGACTGTTCATATTTACTTCATATACATTAGACATAATTATAAGATATTGTAAGACATGAGTAGTTATCTTTACAAATCATTAAAACTATACGAAATTGATATTGATGCGCTTTTTTACACGCTTTATATTAGCTTCACCTATGTTTGTAACCGACTTCTTTGGGCGCGATTTTGACCCACTTTAAACGGCCAGATTTCGTTCAAACTTTGTAGATTTATTGAGGACCGATGACAATACACTAATTTGATAAAATAAATAATAGTTTAAAAAAAATAAAAAACACGCTTTTTATAGAAAACCGAACTAAAAGCGTGTTTTTTAGTTTTTTTAAACTATTATTATTTATTTTAATAGATAAAGTGATTCTTGAAGAAGAATTTACTATTTAGTAGGTATATAATTTATTAGGTTTTAGACAAAGCAGAAGCCGCGGAAAGCTAGTAATTTGTTTTATATCCATTCTTGTAGAATTCGTCGAATTCCTATTATAGAAGATCGTCTGTTTTAGGAATAAAATATAATAGAATATAGTTAAATTAGATCGACAGTAGTATCCTATTA